>JADRCC010113382.1:0-10402 GCA_019843855.1 Hylomyscus alleni
CCCCCCCCCCTGATTTCCTTAAGCCAGCTTTAACTGAATTTTCTTCTCCCATTTGCCAAGCAAACCATTTTACCAAAAACATCTAGACTGGGCTGTGCCTCTCCCCAGCCACAGGAAGTGGGGAGATGACAGAGACAGAGGGGGCAGTGGAAAAAGAACCAAGTCTCCCAGTTTATTTACTCTCTGAAGAATGCTTTCTATCCTTACAGGAGGCCTGGCAGATGCAAGCGCATTTTGCATAGGAGAAGAGGTTGGCCGGCAAAAGGCTACTCTCTTTAAAGTGAATGTGGGAACTGTGGAAATGAGCCTGTGGGGCCTGGTGGCCCTCTGTGGTGGGGGTCTCTCTCTCTGCTGCTGAGGCCTGGTGGCTCTCTCTTTGCTGGGGTCTGTGGCGGGGCATATTAGTTAAAAAGGAAGCAATGTATAAATGAGATATTTTATTATAGGAAAGAGAAAATAGGTCGGTCAAGTAGAGAGAAGGAAAGGAGAGGAAGGAGAAGAGAGGAGAAGAGGAGAGAGAAAGGAAAGAAAGGAAGCAAGAGAGCAAGAAGACAAGAGAACAAAGAGCAGGAAAGAGAGGAAGAAGGCAAGAGAGGAAACAAAGAGCAAGAGAGATGAGGAAGAGGGCAATAGAGCAAGAGAGGAAGAAAAGAAGCAAGAGGGGAGACAAAAATCAAGAGAGAGGGGCGGGGGTGAACCACCCCTAATATTGTATGAAACGTAGCTATCTGTGGGGTAAGGCATGCCTGGTTGTGGTCAGATGACTGGGGCTGGGGTCCAGCTAGAATGCTGGAAGCTTGGGGCGTTGTCTGATGATAGAGCACTTATCTCCTGTAGGGGCAGCTGTGAGAGCACACATCTCCTGCAGGGGCAGCTGTGAGAGGTTATGACTGAAACAGGAACCAAAGACTTAGGAGTTATAGCCAAACTCCTTCCGCCCCCTGCAGGCAGAAATTGCCCACTAGGGCTCCAGGGCTCAAGGCCTATTACTCGACTGAGCCTAAGTTGCCTGAACAGACCACTACCCTACATGAGCCTAAATCAGTGTACTGGCTGGTTTTGTGTGTCAACTTGACACAGGCTGGAGTTATCACAGAAGGGAGTTTCAGTTGGGGAAGTGCCTCCATGAGATCCAGCTGTGGGACATTTTCTCAATTAGTGATCAAGGGGGTAGGGCCTCTTGTGGGTGGTGTCATCCCTGGGCTGGAAGTCTTGGGTTCTATAAGAGAGCAGGCTGAGCAAGCCAG
This sequence comes from Hylomyscus alleni, assembly GCA_019843855.1. NCBI lineage: Eukaryota > Metazoa > Chordata > Mammalia > Rodentia > Muridae > Hylomyscus > Hylomyscus alleni. Next base: position 1,248 of record JADRCC010113382.1, read on the forward strand.
GAGAAGCAAGCCAGTAAGGAACATCTCTCTCCATGGCCTCTGCATCAGCTCCTGCTTCCTGACCTGCTCGAGTTCCAGTCCTGACTTCCTCTGGTGATCAACAGCCATGTAAAAGTGTAAGTTCAATAAACCCTTTCCTCCCCAACTTGCTTCTTGGTCATGATGTTTGTACAAGAATAGAAACCCTGACTAAGACAATCAGTGTGGATGAGGGATGAGGAAGACAAGAGAGATGATGCAGGTAATGTGTAGCCATGTTCAGATTATAGAAGTCATCAGCAGGTTCATAGCAGCAGGTATTTTTTTTACTATTGGCTCTGTATTATGGTTTGTTCTAAATAATTATTGCCTGGTGTGCTTTGGAAATTTCCTTAGCACATAATAGCACCATAGTATTTCTCATTGTTATTTTCCTGATTTTTTTTCTTTTAAAGCTTGGTTTGACTGTTCAATGGCTGACTGTAGAATATCTAAGATTTTGTGTGGAGCTTGTCAGTTGTTAAAAAAAATCAGAACATCTGGGTATAGGTACAAGAGATGTGCTTCAGGGAGATCAGGCTTGCAATTGTTGGAATCTGGAGGAATAAGGTCTCAGCATGACGGAGTGAGGATGTAATTACTGTGTATCCACCTTGTCAGATGGAGTATTGTGAGGGAACACCCACAGCATCTTAAGAAGGGATAAAACTTCATGTTATATTGTTGCCGCCCGCAGCAACATAATAAGAATAAGAGTGGATCCTCTGGGTATAGGAGTTATTTATCTGGCTAGCCATAATAATATCCATAATATTAATTACTAATATCCAATCCCAATACCTCATCTCAATACCTGATCCCAAAGGATAGGTGAAAACATTGGCCAGGAGAAATCCATCTTACAGCCACACACATCCTTTAATGAATCACCTCTTTCCAAGACAAAGGACCCAAGCAGGTAAGGCAAGCCCCTCCCACGAGTCCGTAAGCAACCAGGCCCAATAAGCGAGTCCTCCAGAGACTGTTGAGGCGGGACTTCCAGCAGAAGACGCGTGCAACAAGCTTTTGGTTTTGGCTTTAGCCTGCCAGCTGGAATTTAGGCAGAAAAGGGAGGACGCCACATTATATGTAGTTGGCCCAAGGCTTCTGTTCTCATTCATTCCATCCTGTGCTCTACAGTGCACTTGGGCCTTAGTTTTTGAAGGTTGTTTTTCCCAGAATCCCTTGCCAACTGGGGATGAATTTCTGTCAATGAGCCACACTGATTGAGGTAGAGGTAGGAGGGGAGGAGACAGAATTCTTTCCTGGAGCCCCCCCCCCTTTTTTTGTTACCTGTTGTACTCTGAACCAGCCTTTGTGCTGTGTCAAGGAGCACACAGAGCATCTTCCTTAGGGTTCTAGACCCGCAACAGGCCTGGGTGCCATCAACACTAAATCTTTTTTCTTTTACCTTAAAGATGGGTACCCATCTGTCTGTTTTCTCAGCATTTCCCGTATGATGGGTTCCCGTATAAATGTACTTTTGAAATATCTGAAGTGGTTTTGTTTTCTGACTAGTATTTCTAAGAAGCGACTTGCGTCTGCTGTAGACCCGGGAACTCTTTGGAAGTGCATGGGCAGTTGTTTGTTGCAGTTGGTAATTCACTAAGAAATATGCATTCAATAGTTTTAGATTTAATTTTGAGAATTTTTCATGAAACACAATCCTCTTCAGTGACCTGAAGCCTGGCAGTTGTACTTACCAGGTTGATGGCATCTTGTTTTTTTACCGCCTGGCCTTCCTTGAGTTTTCCCAATTTAAATTTAGAAGCTTTTGCTAACTGCTGCCTCGCAGCGCTCAGTAATTACATGGTCTTTCCCTAGGCTGTTTAAGCAATTCAGGCTTGGTTCCTCTCTTCATTTGGAGTGACTAATGGGGCTGGTTACAGGATGTATGATGTAGCTGGCTATCAGAGACTTTTATCATGGATGAATTTGTCAAACTACGTCAATCTGACAGAAGCCCACGCCCTGGTTTGGGTGACTCCTGCCAAGATCCTTCAGGATTTCTTTGTTGTCTTAGTTTCTCTAGGAAACTTCCTGTGATCTCCCCATATCAAAGACCATGTTGTATGAATCCCCTGGCTGGAGCTTATGGAAAAAGGGTTTTTACTGAGGCAAACTTGTAGGAACCACACCCACAAATGGGTAAAAACAACTGGGTAGAGGGAGACGTTGAACTACGGATCTGTTGCAAAAGCTTTCTCCACCACCATTGTCGACTGTGGACTTCCTTAATCATATCCCTGAACCTTCACTCTAGGCTGTGGAGCTGAGTTCTTGAATCCGCTGTGGAATGTGGAACACATCACTGAATGGTTGTTCTGGGCTGTGGAGCTGAGATAGAGTTCCTGAATCAGCCATGTGGACTACTCCCTGAACTTAGGTGGGGCAGCTGTCAGTAACAGAGAGAAACGGCACACTCTCAGCAGCCAACACTAGAGAAGCTTCAGGATGGTCCCTCTGTGCTGAAAGGGGACCAAGATAACACACCACAATTATATACTGTCATTGGTCAAGTGAAAGTTCTTGGGTCAAAAGTGCTTACTTCTGTGTATTTGTGATAAGGCCAGAGGTCAATCTAGAGTAGCATTGCTCAGGTCTGTCCGCCCACCTTGGTTTTGGAGACAGACTCTTACTGGCCTTGGGTAGCCAATTAGACTAGCTTTGCTGGCCAGAGAGCTCCAGGGGCTTGTCTGCCTTTGCCTCCCCTGCTCTATAGGATTATAAAACCATGCCACTAAAGCTGGGTTTTTACATGGGTTCTGAGATGGTGTTTTTTGCTTTTCATTGAAATTGTTATCCAGGTGGTGGTAGCATACGCCTTTAATCCCAGCACTCAGGAGGCAGAGGCAGATGGATCCCTATGAGTTCAAGGCCAACATGGTCTACAGAGCGAGTTCCAGGATAGCGAGGACTACATAGAGAAAACCGGTCTAGAAAAACCAATATATACATTTGTATATTTATTGATATGGTATGTGTATGTGTGTGTGCCACAGCATTCATGTCAGAGGACAAGAACATGGGCCTGACTCTTTTCTTTACATGGGTTCTAAGACTCAAACTTAGGCAGTCTTAATGGCAACTTTGTTTTTCCATTGGTCTAGCTTGTTCGCCGCATGTCCCCATGCTTTCAGGAGGAGTACTTGCAGGCTGAGCTAGCCACACAGCTTCCAAGGTGCTTACCCTTGAGTATGCATACCAAAGCGCAGTGTCTATCAGTCTGAGCCAGCATCCAGTGAGGAACAGTATATAGAAGCTCCACACTGATGTTGAATGAAGGTAGGAAAGCCATTCAATTGCTTCTGATCCTTTTAGCAGCCACGGGCTTTACTATTCAGTCTATCCCCTAAAGTTACACTTAAAACAATTTGATTTTAGTTTCCTTCTGGGGAAGTGTGTGTTAGCTTGGCACTGAAGTGAAATCCCTAAAGTACACATTTTAGGCAAACTGAGAAGTTCTAAACTACGCTCAGGGGGGTTGCGACAGGCACAGAGAAGCTAGCACAGGTGAGGAGGGATACTGGACAGACAGATGCCCTCTGGGCACTGTTCCTCTGTGGCTGCTCTGTTGTCCCAGGCTTGACTTTGAGGCTGGCATTTAGCACAAGTGCTCTTTTAGCTGCCTTGGCTTCTGGCCATCCACAAGGTCAATGTGTCCTCTACAAACACAGGAGTCCGGTGACAAAAAAAAAAAAAAAAAGAATTGAAAGACAGCAACGATCAACAGGAAATAAAACATTTTTATTGAGTGTCCATGTAATATGTTAAGTCATTTTGAACAACAATCAGAAAACTACCATGGGGTTCACTACACAAAGTGAAACAGAATTTAAACCACTTATCAAAAAATGAAGGAAGAATACAGCTAAAGGAGTTGGCTCGCGGGCCACGAGCCTTTATGGCAGAAGAAAACACCCCAACATTTCTACGAGACACAGAGAGAACCCACACAGAGAAACACTCAAGCAGGCAGTAAATACACAAAGGCAACTAGGCTCTTTCTAGGGCATCAGCTTCTAAGACTTCACACTGCATTGTCAGAAAGGTACATGTGGCTTCTCAGAGGATGGATCTTGGTCAGGAAGCAGGTCCAGTCACCGGCTCATGAGAGAGATGATATAGTACCAACTAATTCTATGGTGACAATCCCACGTTGGCAGTGTTGCAAGAGAATGTGCTAGTAGTATTGTAATGCAGGAAGGAATGTCTGTTCGGCAGCTGGGAGCTGCTTCCTTGGAAATGTTGTTCCACTGTGTACAACTTAAGTCGGGAGATGGTGAAATGAAATGTTGGTAAAGTCAACTCCTTCTCTTTGGTAGGACTTGGTCCCTTAAATGGGACAGCCCCTCATTTTAGTCTCCTGTTTAGACTGCTGTTTAATCTCACTTTGAGTGTGCCTTTCCTATTATCTGTGGTTTTGATGCTGAAAATGTGCTGTTCGTCCACGGGAAAGGATTTTCTCCTTGTCCGGTGCGTCTGTTCTAGTTCTAAAGAGTTTGTTGTGATGAGAGTGAAGCACAAAGGGTTTGCCTCTTCTCCAATGAGGGAAGAATCACAACTGGGGTTTGGATTTTGTGTTGTGTGTGCAGGAGGAACAGCCGGCCCCGTGTCTAAAGTCTACCAACAGCCCTTTTTGGGATACTCTTGAGTTTTGTCCAAAACATGGAGCTAAATCCTAAAGATCAAACTCGAGGCCATGCTTAGCATTCCTCCATTTAATTTTGGTAGATGTGAAGATGGTCCCTCCCTTCAGAATGTTGCTGTTCTCTGTGACCTGGAGGTGAAGACAGGCCGCACTATCAAGTGGGAGAAGAGTCTAGAAGCGGTGTTAGGTAGCAGGCTCACCTTCCTGAAGTGGCTGTCTACCGCAGCGGGACAAATGTGGACTGGTGCAGTGTTGACAAAAGGCTGTGTGTTCTCTCCACCCCCCCCAGTCTATGTATCTTTCTGTCCTATGCATAGCTGTTCAGTTCTGAATTGGTCCTTAGGAATGAGAACTGTTTGTGCTACACACACGTTGGGCAGTGCAGTAAGAGGGAATGGCAGTATTGTTACAATATCACTACGGAGTAAGTTGGGTGCTATCCACTGAGGAAAACTACGTGTCTAAGCACACGGGGCAGTCACAGTGTTACACAGAGCAGTCCTTAAGACTCATATGGAATGACTAGTGGCTTCATAATAGTGCCATTTACTACAGAATAACATTGAGAACATTTAAAAACTCCTCCTAAGTCAAGCATCTAGTGTACATAAGAGGTTGCTTCAGTTTGCTAGAACTTGTTCTTGTTTTTTTGTTTCACCTTTGTTTAAAGGACAAATTAAAACTTAAGTAAAAAGAGCATATAAAAAGATCACTAGCTGTCTGTTTTGGCTTAATCGAAGTGCATTCAGAACTATGGCTAATTGTTATATTTCGTCTTTTCATGGGATTACAATACTGTCTGTTTACCACAAAGTAACTTTGTGGAATAAGCACAGATTGCTGTGTTAAAAATATTCTGCATTCCTTCTAATCTGGTTTTATATAATAAAATATTTTGTTACAAAGTCTCACGCGCATACCTTTTGGGATCAATATTGGGGTGAAATCTGGATCAGAACTCCCAGGATGCACGTTTTATATAAATGTGATAATGGAGAGCTATTATTTTCTGTTTAAATAGTCAGGCAATATTTCAGAAACACTGACTTCTCTCAGCTTCTCTCCCACCCTAACCCCAAACAAAGGCATGCACCACACATAAGACTCGTGCATACACTTTCACACTTGCACACGCACACACAGAGGACACCACCATGATGCTACACTAGATGCAGTTGTGGGAACTCATTGGTTCCCGTTCACTGCTTCCTTGACTGTGAGAGTGAAGCCATGACTTTAGCTTTGCAGAGACAGACAGACAGACAGATGCTATTCAGGTTGGTGGCTTTGCTTCCTTGAGGTCAGCCCAGATGCTGCTCAGGCCATGCTATTTGCCTGTGAAAGAATTCTACAAAATTGGGTTCGCCCATCAAAGATGTTGTGTGAGCGAATCTTGGTACTCAAAGGATTCAATAGAAAGCTCAGGTTTAAGTTGTCCTTTAAGATGTTGGTTTAACTGTACTAGTGCCTTTCAAGTTGATATTTTTGCTGGAATGCAGACGATACTATATTTACCATATAATATATTATCAGCTCTCCTATATCTCAGTCAATTTACATAGTTTAAAATAGAACATCTTATTAAAAACATCTAGATATACACAGATTAGGAAACGCTTACAACATACAAATACACAAACTAGAAATAAATCTTTAGCATACTGGTATATACAACGGTGTGATACAATACATAATTTCAGTCATGCTCTATCTACACATCATATTGCTTAAAAGAAGAGTAGATTTGGAGGGCAGTGGTATGATGAAGGGCATAGGGGCTTTCTACACTTAAATTTGTGCAAATTAAAAGAGGATCTGAAGTACCACTGGATTGTATCAGGAATGCATGGCTGGAAACTGAAAGGACCCATATTACTGAGGTATTTACAGATACTGGCTAAAGAGCACTATGTGGGCGGACGCAGAAAGGCTTCTTTTCCCTTTACTTCTTGACAGCCAGCATGGCATCAACCTCCTCCTCTACCTGCAGAGTGTGCCACTGGGCGATGGGTCGCCGTGGGTTGGCCAGCATGTCTGACCAGTGTCGCAGCTCTGCCCCGGTGCTGTTGTAGCCCACGAAGACTTTGCCGATGGCGTCATTCTTGCCAATCTTGTCATAGTCCAAAACAGTTACCACCACTTGCACTTTCTGAAAGAGGACACAAGAATGCACTAGTGTAAGCCAGCTCTCCAAGTAAAGCCCTGGGATACACAGAACTTCCTTGGGATCTGAGGAACTAAGAATTCACTCTTGACCACCAAGATGGGGCTGAGAGCACTGGAATATGGAGACGTCAGCTGCTTTTCACTGTTCTAAATCTCCATTATCATCGTTATAACTGCCACCATCATTGTCACTGCCATCTTAATACCTTTCTTGTGAGTTGCTAGGGGCAGTGTCTCAGGGACCTCAGATTGGCCTCAAGCTTATTGTGTAGCTAACAACCCTGAACTTCTGATTCTGCCTCCTAAGGGTTGAGATTTCAGGAAGGTGTCATCATGCCGGGTGGTCATCTTAATACCTATACATTAATTTTTATTAAGTAATAACTTTACAGAAGAAAAATTCAGTTATTTTTCTCAATAGAGTCTATTAATATTTCCATTATACAGATAAAGATGCTGGAAGCTCACAGAAATTTTATAACCTGTCTGAGGTCACATAAGGAATGATGAGTTGGTTCCTATGCTGTTAACCACCACGCCAAGTTACCTATGAAAGGTTGTGACATGGCTTTATGTGACTCATCCACCAGCTTTCTGGCACGAGGACCCTAGGCCATTCTCTTTGTCCTTATTAAAACTTTTGGAGTAATCATGCATTGTGATCTCATTTCAAGAGGTGACAGCCAGCATCTTATGTATAACTAAAAGGATCCTAATTATCCTAATCGTATAATTGTGACCACAAAATGTGGCAATATAGTAGAAATCTTTTAAAAGGGCAGTAACTAAAGAAAATATGCTTTTTCTTTAGTATAATTCTCTTAATGAGCATTTATTAGTATATGATTATGCTATTACATACTATTAATTAGTATAGTGTTATAGTATAAAACATACACTCTCTAAAGAATTCTACTTCCAAGGAAATGAATTTGGTTAGTCAGAATATGTGAAGGTTGATTCAGGCACTGGATACAAAGATAAAAGATTAAAATAAAGTAGCTATATCGATTTTGACCAGCAAAGGGAAGGAAAATACATCTGTGAAAGCCAGGCCCCAGTGAAGATACACTGAGTTATGACTTCGGTGGACTTTGACCTGAGAACTGAACTACTCTGTCAGTGTGTTGAGAGTCACCACTGAGATGCCTCTTTAGAACAGCAAACACAACTACTGCCTTTTTGAAAAGCAATTTTCTTATTACATGTATGTATTCATTTTCTATGCGTGCATGTGTGCAGGTGTAGGCATTGCATATGTGGAGACAACTTGCCAGAATTGCTTCTCTTTCCCTATCACGTGGTCCCAGGCATCAATTCTAGATTATCATGACTGACAGCAAGTATCTTAATCCACTTAGCCATCTTGAAGTCACATCTGTGTGTGGAATTTAGAATGTAGTGCAGAATGTAGCATCATCTTCTATGTGTAGCCTTGCTATGATGCCACTATTAAGACAATTGCCTACCTAAGCTGAGGATATGGCTCAGTGGTAGTTGGGTCATCCCCCAGTACCACAAATAAATCAAATAAATCAACTATCTATTTACTAGGTAGTGTTTAGGAACAAGGGTAAGTTGGTATTTGTGGCTTCGACTCTCAGATCTTGTTCCAAGCAAATGCCCCATGATGCAATAGCTGTGCAGGAGCAAGCATGGGAACCTTATGTGCAAATGTAGTAGACGTTTTCATATTTAGGACAAACTTGACTATGTTACTGAGGGATGAGCTGATTAGGGCACCCATTGGATCTCTTTTACAGGGGCCTCCATAGTTTATGCATTTTTTGATGGTGGTGACAAAGATATTTTCTGCATGCTTTCAGAAATTAGCATAATTTGCTTCCTTCACAAAATGTTTCAGAAGGATTGAAAGAGACAGAAGACAGACACACAATGTTATAATCTCAGCCTAAGAGAAAACCAAACTGTTCTAGCAGGTAGAACATGATCATCTTTAAGGCAGTGGTTCTCAACTCCCCCTGGGGGAGGGTTGAACAGCCCTTTCACAGTGGTCATACATCACATGTCCTGCATGGCAGACATTACAGTTATGGAGTAGCAACACAAATAATTTTATAGTTGGCGGTCAGCACAACATGAGGAACTGTGTTAAGGGTCGCAGCATTAGGAAGGTTGAGAACTACTGCTTCAGAGAAATACAAAGGAGGGAAAAACAGTGGCCTAGGATTAAAAGAAAGAAGGAAAGAGAGAAAAAGAGAGAGAAAGAAGGAGAGAGAGAGAGAAAGAAGGAAAGAGAGAGAAGGAAGGAAAGAAAGAGAGGAAGGAAGGAAGGGAGGGAGGGAGGGAGGGAGGGAGG
>JADRCC010113416.1:0-10381 GCA_019843855.1 Hylomyscus alleni
AAAAAAAAAAAAAAAAAAAAAGGATATTTTCTTCATTTACATTTCAAATGTTATCCTTTTTCATGGTACCTTGCCCAAACCCCCCTAGTCCATCCCCTCCCCCTGATTCTATGAAGGTGTTCCCCTACCCACCCACTCCCACCTCCCCACCCTCACATTTCCCTACACTGGGGCATCTAGCTTTCATGGGACCCAGAGCCTCTACTTACATTGATGCCTGACAAGGCCATCCTCTGCTACATATGCAGCTGGAGCTATGGGTTCATCCATGTGTACTCCTTGGTTGGTAGTTTAGTCTCTGGGAGCTCTGGGTTGTCTGGTTGGTTAATAGTGTTGTTCTTCCTGTGAGGTTGCAAACCACTTCAGCTCCTTCGATCCTTTTTTCTAACTCTTCCATTGGGGACCCCATGCTCAGTCCAGTGGTTGGCTGTGAGCATCCACCTCTGTATTTGTCAGGCTCAAGCAGAGCCTCTTAAGAGACAGCTGTATCAGGCTCCTGTCAGCAAGTACATCTTGGCATCCACAATAGTGTCTAGATTCGGTGACTATATATGGGATGGATCCCCAGGTCAGGCAGTCTCTAGATAGCCTTTCCTTCAGTCTCTGTACCACAATTTGTCTCTGTATTTCTTCCCTTGAGTATTTTGTTCCCCCTTCTAAGAAGGACAGAAGCATCCACACTTTGGTTTTCCTTCTTGAGCTTCATGTAATCTGTAAATTGTATTTTGGGCATTCTGAGCTTTTGGGCTAGTATCCACTTAACAGTGAATACATACCATGTATGTTCTTTTGTGATTGGGCTACCACACTCAGGATGCTATTTTCTAGTTCCATCCATTTGCCTATGAATTTCGTGAAGTCATTGCTTTTAATAGCTGAGTAGTACTCCATTGTGTAAATGTACCATATTTTCTGTATCCATTCCTCTGTTTAGGGACATGAGAATTCTTTTCAGCTTCTGGCTATCATAAATAAAGCTGCTACGAACATAGTGAAGCATGTGCCCTTGTTATATGTTAGAGCATCTTCTGGGTATATGCCCAGGAGTAGTATAGCTGGGTCCTCAGGTAATACTATGTCCAATTTTCTCAGGAACTGCCAGACTGATTTCTAGAGTGGTTATACAAGCTTGCAGTCCTATCAACAATGGAGGAATGTTCCTCTTTCTCCACATCCTCGCCAGAATCTGCTGTCACCTGAGTTTTGACCTTAGCCATTCTGACTTGGTGTGAAGTGGAATCTCAGGGTTGTTTTGATTTGCACTTCCCTGATGACTAAGGATGTTGACCATGTCTTTAGGTGCTTCTCAGCCATTCAATATTCCTCAGCTGAGAATTCTTTGTTTAGCTCTGTACCCCATTTTTAATAGGGTTATTTGATTCTCTGGAGTCCAACTTCTTGAGTTCTTGGTATTTATTAGATATTAGACCTCTATTGGATGTAGGATTGGTAAAGATCTTTAAATGCTTCTCACTCATTACAGATTCCTCTGTGAGAATTCTCTGTTTAGCTCTGCACCACAGTTTTTAATTGAATTATTAAGGGTTGGTGGTATATGTCTAACTTCTTGAGTTCTTTCTATATTTTGGGTACTAGCCTTCTGTCAGATGAAGGGTGGGTGAAGATCTCTTTCTGGTCAGTTTCATGAGGTCCCATTTATTAATTCTTGATCTTAGTGCCTGACCCATTGAGCAAACATACCTAAGAGGAGTAGATGTCAGAAAATAATCAAACTCCAGGTTGAAATTAATCAATTAGAAACAAAGAAAACAATACAATCAGCAACACAAAGAGCTCTTTCTTTGAGAAAAGTCAACAAGATAAATAAACCCTTAGCCAAACTAGCTAAAAGGCAGAGAGACAATACCCAAATTATCAAAATCAGAAATGAAAGTGGAGTCATAATAAGTGATACTGAAGAAATTCAAAGAATCATTAGATCTTCAATGGGAAGACTGTCCTTTACAAAATTGGAAAATATAAATGAAATAGAAGGTTTTCTAGACAGATACCAATTACCAAAGTTAAATAAACTATCTAAATAGTCCTACAAGCCCTTAAGGAAATAGAAACAATCCTTAAAAGTCTCCCAACAACAACAACAAAAAAGCCCAGGGACAGACAGTTTTAGCACAGACTACTACCAGATTTTCAGAGCTAATAACACACTACTCCTCAAGCTGTTCCACAAAACAGAAACAGAAGGATCATTGCCAAACTCATTCTATGAGACAATAGTCATGTTAATACCTAAATCACACAAAGACTCTACAGAAAGAGAATTTCAGACACTTTTCTTATGAACATTGATATAAAAACACTCAATAAAATACTTGCAAACTGAATCAAAGAACAAATCAAATGTATTTCCACCATGAACAAGTAGACTTCATCCCATGAATGCAGGAGTGGTTCAATGTAGGGTTTCTATTCCTGCACAAACATCATGACCAAGAAGCAAGTTGGGGAGGAAAGGGTTTGTTCAGCTTACTTCCACATGGCTGTTGATCACCAGAGGAAGTCAAGACTGGAACTCAAGCAGGTCAGGAAGCAGAAGCTGATGCAGAGGTCATGGAGAGATGTTCCTTGCTGGCTTGCTTCTCCTGGCTTGCTCAGCCTGCTCTCTTATAGAACTCAAGACTTCCAGTCCAGGGATGGCAGAACCCACAAGGGGCCCTACCCCCTTGATCACTAATTGAGAAAATGCCCCACAGCTGGATCTCATGGAGGCACTTCCTCAACTGAAGCTCCCTTCTCTGTGATAACTCCAGCCTGTGTCAAGTTGACACACAAAACCAGCCAGTACAATTGACCCCTTGTCAACTTGGCACACAAACACATCACTATTAAGCCTCAACCCTTATGTTCTTATTCATCCCCAAGATCTAAAGTCCCACAGTCTTTACATATTAAAAGTTCAATCTATTTAAAATGTCCAATATCTTTTAAAATTCAAAGTCTCTTAACTGTGGGCTCCACTAAAATACATTCTTCCTTCAAGAGGGAAAAATATCAGGGCACAGTCACAATCAAAAGCAAAACCAATGTCTGGGATCCAACTCACGATCTTCTGGGCTCCTCTAAGGGCTTTGGTCACTTCTCCAGTTCTGCCCTTTGTAGCACACATCTTGTCTTCTAGGCTCCAGATGCCTGTACTCTACTGCTGCTGCTGTCCTTGGTGGTCATTGCATGGTACTTGCATTCCCAAAACACTGCTGTAACTAGGTTTTACCAATAGCCTCTCATAGACTGTCTTCACCGTGCCAAGCCTCAGCTCCTTTGCATGACACCTTCAGTCCTGGGCCATCAATTACAAACTGAGGCTGCACCTTCACTTACGGCCTTCCATGGCCTCTCACTGTGCCGAGCCTCAGCTGCTCTTCATGACCCCTTCATGCTGTAAAAACCAGTACCACCTGGGTGACTCTTACACATTACTAAGTCCTGCTGCAGCACAAGGTACAACCTTGACTATCTCTGGAACACAACCACTTTGTGCTCTCAGAAAACATTTCCCAGAATATGTCACCTCAGTGATGCTGGTCTCTTCTTAATCACCGCTAATTTCTTAGCTCCATCTAACCAGCATCAATAGTCCCATTAATGCAAAGTTCTCACTTTAGTAGTTCTGGTATCTTGTTAATCACAGCTGATTCTTCAGCCTCAGCCAACCAGAACCTTCACAATCACAGAATCTTCACAATCAAAACAACATGGCCCTGATAAGAGTCTTTAATCTTCACTCTGAAATTTCAAAGCCAGGCCTCCATCTTCTGCACTGTTCTCAACATGATCTTCCAAGCTCCTATAGAACATCCCACAGAGTTCTCAACAACTAGTGGCTCTTCTAGCTCAAAGTTCCAAAGTCCTTTCACAGTCCTCCCCAAAACATGGTCAGGTTGTCACAGGAATACTCCACTATGCTGGTACCAATTTGTCTTAGTCAGGGTTTCTATCCTACACAAACATCATGACCAAGAAGCAAGTTGGGGAGGAAAGGGTTTATTGAGCTTACTTCCACATGGCTGTTGATCACCAGAGGAAGTCAGGACTGGAACTCAAGCAGATCAAGAAGCAGGAGCTGATGCAGAGGTCATGGAGAGATGTTCCTTGCTGGCTTGCTTCTCCTGGCTTGCTCAGCCTGCTCTCTTATAGAACCCAAGACTTCCAGCCCAGGGATGGCAGCACCCACAAGGGGCCTTACTCCCTTGACCACTAATTGAGAAAATGCCCCACAGCTGGATCTCATGGAGGCACTTCCCCAATTGAAGCTCCCTTCTCTGTGATAACTCCAGCCTGTGTCAAGTTGACACACAAAACCAGCCAGTACATCCACCATATAAGAAAATTGAAAGAAAACAACCACGTGATCAACTCATTAAATGCTGGAAAAGCCTTTGACAAAAATTTAATACCCCTTCATGTTAAAAGTATTGGAGAGATCAGGAATGCAAAGCACATATTCTCTCCCTATCTATTTAATATAGCACTTCAAGTTCTAACCACAGCAACAGGACAACTAAAGGAGAACAAAGGGATGCAAATTGGAAAGGAAGAAGTTAAAGTATTGCTATTCACAGATGATATGATAGTAGACATAAGTGACCCAAAAAAATTCTACCAGAGAACTCCTATGACTGATAAACACCTTTAGCAAAGTGGCTGGATATAAAATTAAATCTCAGAAATAAGTAGCCCTCCTCTATACAAATGATAAACAGGCTAAGAAAGAAATTAGGGTGAAAGCACCCTTCAAAATAGCCACACATTATATAAATTGTCTTGCTCTAACAAAGCAAGTAAAAGACCTAAATGACAAGAACTTTAAGTCACTGACATTTTCATTCATGTACGGCTGGTATAACGTCTGTAATTCAAGCTGAGACAGGAAGATCACAAGTTTAGCATTAGCTACAAAGTATATTTCAGGACACTCTAGTCTACATAAAAAAACTTCATCACCAACAAACAAAAGAGTCAATTCATTCATAAATTAATGCATTCTTTTTTTGGTACTTGAGTCTAAATTCAGAGCCTTCTAGATATTAATCATGACCTCTATCACTGAGCTACACCCAAAGTCCCCAAACTGTTCTTTTATATATATTTTTTCAGTACATTCTATCTTTACTTTGAAATGGTAGTTTGTCTTTAAAGCCAGCTGGCTATTCAGTGCAACATATCTATACAAAAAAAAAATCTGAAAGATAAAATTACAGATCTATATATTGACAATATTTTTATCTTTGAAATATTACAAAGCAATCTCATCTACACATTTTTTTTATCTTCCTGTAGGGAAATTCCACTCATTCGTAGATTAAATTTTTTCACTATTTATGGAAAGTATTAACGCAATGCATAACTTTATAGAGTCAATACGCTCCTGAATTCACCTTCTGCCCTTGACTCCTATTTTGATGAGTCGAACCCTTTTATATTTTTAACAATTGTAAAAAGTGTTCTGTTTCCAGTAGTTTTGCTGTACCACGCACCTTTCCCACTATCCTTTCCTCTCGTCCTGTCCGCCCCCTCTTCTCTCTAGTCACCATATTTCCATTGCTCTCTACATTCATGATTAGCCTTTCCCCCTCCCTCCTTTTCCCCCCTCTTGTTCCTTTTCCCACTGACAGTACTAATGGCCTTGTCTCCCTGCCCGTACAAATATATCTATTTCTCTTCTTACAGCTTGGGTTGGAAAAGAACTGGCAAATGAACACGTCCTGCACAGTGGAATGCCCTTTGAACTGTCAGCTTTCTGACTGGTCTCCTTGGTCAGAATGTTCTCAAACATGTGGACTCACAGGTTGGTTCGTATTCCAATTAGCATTAGACTACTAGTAAAGCCATATAAAACAAACCATCTCTCTTGCTATAAATTGTATTAGGTAGGCCACAGGAAGGTATCTTCTTTCCTAAAACATGCAAGCCTCTCCTGCACCAGTATGTCCTCAAAGGAAACACCTGGGATACCCTCTCCCAGGGTACATCTATTTGCACAACTATGGCATCATGCTGAGGTTTCATCATTTTATATCTTTAAAGGAAAAATGATACGAAGACGAACCGTAACCCAGCCCTTTCAAGGTGATGGGAGGCCTTGCCCTTCTCTGATGGAACAGTTCAAGCCTTGTCCAGTGAAGCCATGCTATCGGTGGCAATATGGCCAGTGGTCTCCATGCCAAGTTCAGGTATCAAATTTCAGGAAGCTGTGTAGATGCATGTATTCTTCATCTTCAGAGACTTGGTTCTAGATGTATTTTCCAGTGAGAGATGGTCGGTTTCCTCTTAAACATTTCAGTGACTTTGCCATTTCCCAGTCCTTTAATTAGTTTTGATAGCAAGCACCCCCTGCCCTATACTTTTAAAAGCATTTGGAGACAGATCCATTTTAATGAAAATTTATTTGCCTGTCTTTGTCTGGGATGCAAATAAATTGTTCAGTGTATGCTTTATAGCTTGTGCCCTAAAAGGCATCTTCCCTAGGGTTTCCAATGCTTCTCTAGCTACTCATAAATCAAAAGCATTGATGCAGAGATGACTGCAAACCTTGAGCTCTCTAATGTATTATTTTTCTTTTTTCTAATTAGCTATTTCTCCCTTCATTCCAGGAGGCTCAGTGTGGAGAAGGAACCAGGACACGGAATATTTCTTGTGTCGTGAGTGATGGCTCAGCTGATGATTTCAGCAAAGTGGTGGACGAAGAGTTCTGTGCTAACATTGAGCTCATCATAGATGGTGATAAACAAATAGTTCTGGAGGAAACCTGCACCCAGCCCTGCCCAGGTAACAGTGAACAGAATTCAGATTTGAGGGCTATCTTCCTAGGACCAGAAGACTCAGGTACCAGATGCCAGAATGAAAACCAGCTAGCTCTGAGAGGCAGAGAAAGCACCCAGCTGGCCTTTCTACTCCACCAGTGTCTCAGAATGAATATCCCCTGTCTCCTCCATTCTGTCTTAAATATCCTTCAACTTAAAAAAAAAAAAACCTTCTTTAGAGTTTATGTTCACTCCCTGTAGACTGGTTACTTGTTCTACCTCTTGACTTTATTTAACTCTTGGATTAAAGGTATGTGCTAGGGTTGTGTCATACTACAAGTATGATTTACAGTAAACAGAAAGCTCTAGGAAAATGGCTGAGCCATCCCACAAATAGAAACAGCTCACAGTATTGGAGTTTACAGTATGATCAAATATCCTGCAACATCAGAGTCAAGAAGAGGTTATGCATATAGTTCATGTGAAGGGTGTCATCCATCTTATTCAGTGATATCCCTACTAACAACTCACTACAATACCTGCATTACTGTACAGAATAAGGTCTCTAATATCCGTGAGCTGCAAATCCAGCCCTCTACAATGTGTCTTGAAGGCTAGACAGATTTGACATAGGAAGCTTTAAAGAGTAGAATATGAATTGGGAAATACATTTTTATCCTTGGCGGGGATGGTGTAAATTTATTATTCTGATGGATTTGTTCAAAATATGAAAGTATATTTAGTACAGAATGCTTCACTTTCATTTTGTTATTAAATTTTGGAAGCTTGACATGGATATTTCAAGATGATGATTGTGTAATGAACAGACTACAGAAAAATATAATTGGTGGTTTTCTCTGTAAAATGGATGATGATATCAA
Source organism: Hylomyscus alleni (assembly GCA_019843855.1). Classification (NCBI taxonomy): domain Eukaryota; kingdom Metazoa; phylum Chordata; class Mammalia; order Rodentia; family Muridae; genus Hylomyscus; species Hylomyscus alleni. The sequence continues at coordinate 7,643 of JADRCC010113416.1, forward strand.
ACATAGATACATACAGAGTTTAAGCCTACTTACCCAAAAGGAAGAGATCTAAATTCCATTCAGATCACTTGATAGTCACTTAGGTAAAGTTATATACCCCATCATTAGGATTTTTTTAAATTTTTACTCATACTAGGTTTTCCTGGTAAACACCAGGAAACCTAAAAATGTGACATCTCAGAGATAGAAGCATTTCTATTACTTTCTAAATACTTTTCCTAGTTGCCACCCCACCTCCCGGGCATTTTCAAAGTATACTAGATTTTTTGCATAATATTTTATTTAATCCTTGAGAATTTCTTACAATATATTTTAATCATATTTACACCTCTCCTCCCTGAGCTGCTACCAGATCTACCACCACCACCTCTGAACCCAACTTCTGTTCTCTCACTCTCTTCTGTGCTCTCTCTCTCCCTCACTCACTCACTGTGTGTGTGTCTCTAGCTCTCCTTTGTTCTCCTCTCTTCTCCCATCCCTGCTCTATTTTTATCTCTAATTCTCTCCACTTCCTCTCTCCTTCTCCCCCTCCCTTTTTTAAACCATTTGAGTCCACTTCATACTGGACAACTACTCTTGTGCATGAAGCCTACCCTAGATTGTGCTCTATGCACGAGAGGTCATAGCATTAATGAAAACTGTCTCTGACTACCCCAGCATCTATCAAATGCCAATAATTCCTGAGATAATGTTGATACTGTAGTCCCACTTCCCCAGCCCTCCTTGTTATGAGTTTGTTCGGCTTGACTGAGTGCATCTTCTGTGTACAGTTAACAGTCACTGTGGGTTTACATCTGCATCTACCCTGATTCCTTAATGTGGTCCACCAACTGTGAAACTTTCAATCTTTCCATACCCATTTTCTTGAGATACCTGAGTCTTCAGAGGAAAAATGTAATATATACATCCTATTTAAGGTTTAGCACTCAAAAGTCACTTATTCTCTGCATTTTACTAGTTGTGGGTCTTTATTAATAAACATTTACTTCAAGAAAACACATCTATGTTGAAAGAAGTACTGCTCTATGGAGAGAGCATTCAATAATTAAGAGTCATGTTAATACTATGTCTATTTAATGTAATTATAGTATAGATCCAGTTCTCATGCGCAATAGTAACATTGTCCAATATAATGCTATACTGTACATAAATATAAATAAGTTTTGGATTACCAGGATTTCTAACCCATGACACAAAAACTATTTTCTTTTTATTTTCCTTGAATTTTTTGAGACAGGGTTTCTCTGCATAGCCCTGACTGTCCTGGAACTCACTCTGTAGACTAGGATGGCCTCGAACTCAGAAATCCACCTGCCTTTGCCTCCTTTAGTGCTAAGATTAAAGGCGTGCGCCACCACTGCCCAGCACTAAAACAATTTTCATTACTCACACATCCTAGCAACTCTGTGTAATTTAGTCATGTCCAGAATAATGTGAGTCTCTAATTATTTGTGTGGCAAGTTGAAATACTTAAAGTGATAAGAGCATTATATGGATTTATCTCTGCCAAAATTAACTCTGTCACCAAGCAACTAGTTGGCAGTTGAATGAAAGAGGGTTTATGAATGATGTTTCACTAAGTTCTCCCTATTTTCAAAATGATAAAAGTTGACTGCATGGGTTCATCATGTAATTCTGTTACTATGCATATACTCAACAAACTCACACATGGAATGTATATGTCTAACACAAGCTTGTACTTCAATATTCACAAGAGTTCCATAATTAGAACTATTGAAGCATACAATAGATCTTACAAACATGAGTGGTTAAAAGATGAAGAATGCAAACAGGAATATATACTATGATTCCAGGAGAGTTCTGAAATTCTGGGAATGGTCTGTTCTTGATTAAATGTTGATTTCACAGATATGTAATCAGATTGTGGAAATTTGCTGTGAATTTATAGTATTTGACATTTTGTATGTACTATGTATTTTTCTCAGAAGAGTGAGGTTGATTAGAGATGTAGATTAGAAGAAATAAACAGTTTCTGTTTTAATGTCAACTTCTCACTAGCCTGCCTCAACTAGACTTCTCTGAGAAGAAAAAAAATGATATTTATAAGTACTGGTTCTCTCACTTTTAACCTCAAACCAATTTAACTTTATGAGTACCTGGCAACAAGCTCTATGTATTGGTAGGTTTTACTTGCCCCCTTTGCAATAATGACAAATATCATGTTAGCTTTTGACCAAATAATATCTGTCTCTTAGAAAATGATCATGATGGACAAACTTCAGATCATAGCTTATGTTTTATAAAAGCAGGTCACCCCAAGACCACTCATCCATTTCAAATTACATATTTACTACAGCTAAACTGATAATTATTATGTTTGTCGAAATCTCATAAATATCATGCATAACTAGAATACTACCAAAGATGTACGGTTAGTATCAAAATGAGTATCTACATCATTGTTCCTCATGGGTATAAATCACCAGCCTCTTTCCTACAGGCGACTGTTATTTGAATGACTGGTCTTCATGGAGCCTGTGTCAGCTGACCTGTGTGAATGGTGAGGATCTTGGCTTTGGTGGAATACAGGTCCGATCCAGAGCAGTGATTATACAAGAACTTGAGAATCAACACCTGTGCCCAGAGCAGATGTTAGAAACAAAATCATGTGATGGTGAGTGCTTCAATTCTTTTTTATTATTTTATTAATTTACATTTCAAATGTTATCCCCCTTCTCCTTCTCCCCTTCATGAGACCCCAACCCTATCTCCCCCCCC
>JADRCC010113424.1:0-16480 GCA_019843855.1 Hylomyscus alleni
TATATATATATATATATATATATATATATATATATATATATATATGCTTGTAATGAAAGTTAATAAATCAAAGTGTGATGGTAGAAAGAAAGCAGGGAGGGGTGTGTAGGAGGGTTTGGATGGAGGAAAGGAGAGAAAAAGGACGTCATTATATCATAAAGTCAAAAATAAAACCATGAAAGAACAACCAGAGATTGAAGAATAAAAAATAAATTCACATATAGTATTTTAACAACTTGAGCATAGCCCCATGAGACTTGAAGAAGAATGACAATAAATGTACTGAAAATAAGACAGAAAGATACATCATAAAATGTAGCTTGTGAGGTCTAGAGAAGGGCAATTTGTCACTCTTCTGGGAGTGAGTACCATGCTTTTATTCCACTAGAAATGAAGAACAGAACCTTGTTTACATGTAGATGACAAATGGCTACGAAAATAAACCAGATATCTAGTTATATAATTAGCAAAATGTGATACATTCAAAGAAACCTTAGCTAAGGCACTGTAATGAACCAGCAATGCCTCTCAGTAGCATTCCAGAAGACTAGGCCGTGTTGGTGAGCAGCTCATTTACTGAGAGAGAATGACTATGACTGTTTTCTCAGTTAAAAGTTTCAGTCTTCCTAAATATCTTCTTTAAAACTAAAGCTTTCAGAACTAAACAGAAGGTGACTCAAAAGTTTATGAGCTACTCTGTAAGGTTACTAAGATTATTCTTAACGTTTTTAATGTTGTCCAATTTCAAAATGAAACTCTTTTTTTGTTGTTGTCCCTTTCAGCCAAACTACTGTGCAGACCTGAGCAGCTAATAGCTTTGAGTTCCTTTGTCTTTAATCAAATCAATTTTTGCACTTCCCATTTATTCTTGACAAATAAAAATTATAAGAGATAGAAACACAAGAGATCTTAATTTATAAGTTCTCTGTTGAGGATGGTCCTACGTTATTACTATTATTATTATTATTATTATTATTATTATTATTGTTTTGTTTTGTTTTTTTGAGACAGGGTTTCTCTGAATAACCCTGGCTGTCCTAGAACTCACTCTGTAGACCAGGCTGGCCTTGAACTCAGAAATCCACCTGCCTCTGCCTCCCAAGTGCTGGGATTAAAGGAGTGCGCCACCACCGCCCGGCTGGTCCTACATTATTGTTACATCATTTGCATTTCGTCTGTGATCCCATACTATATACCTCATGTTAAGTGAAAATGTTTCCATTTTTTCAAGGCTGTATAAACTATTTACCACACAACCCATGAAGAAAACAAAGCTTACTACCTGTTTAATTTCTAAAGATCATGGACTTCCTTAATAAGAAAATGTATTGTGGATTTGTCAACATCAATACTTTCCTCATATTCTCTTTTTTTTTTCTTTTTCTTTTTTTTTTTGGTTTTTTGAGGCAGGGTTTCTCTGTATAGTCGGCTGTCCTAGAACTCACTATGTAGACCAGACTGGCCTCGAATTCAGAAATCCGCCTGCCTCTGCCTCCCAAGTGTTATATTCTCTTTCTACAATCTAAATAAATAGGATACCTGTCATTTATACATTCATTGAGAGCTCAATATTCAAACTCAATACTGTGTTCAAAATATCTCCCTGGTTGTTTTGATGATCATAGATAGGATAGACCCCAAATATAGCTAGATGTTACCAATATCTATAGATATTTATAGATCTATACTGGTTAGATATCACCAATACTCTCAGCAAAATATAGGTCATTTATTTTGCCATCTGTTTATTCACTCCAGTGGTTTTATTTTCAACTTTATTTCATGCACAGAATTAATCACTGAAGACATTTAGGTAAAGGATAGTGTTCTGTGTAATTGGTAGGTATTAGTTAAAGACTTATACAAAGTCCACTTGATTTAAAGAAACAGCATTGAGTGGGTAGTAGATGGTATCTTTCCATACCTGCGATTAACATTCAAACAAGCTGCTATACATAAGTATTGCCTTTATCTGCCTTGGCAAAAACCGCCTAACTTTCTTTGAGTTAATACTAATCTCTCAGCCCAAACTAGTGCTACCATTTGTCAAACCAGTGGATTTTCTCTATTCTTTCCTTCAAGGGAAGCATGTGAGCCTGTCTGAAACCTATACAGTGTGAAGTGTCAAACTGTGAAGGGTCAAGCAAAGGGTCAGAGCTGCTCTTCTACCTGTCTGACTTGAGACGTTACATTTATCCTCTCCATATTGGTTGTATAATTGGAATATATTCTCTGTCAGTCCCCTTGTACTTCCTGGACTGATGGTAGGAGGATCTGAACAGGCTTGAAACCAGTTAAATCAGATGTCTCAAAAATTGTGAAGAAAATTCTTTTCATGCATTAATTAATTTCAAATAACCACCTGATCAGACTTTTATATATGCATTACATATTCACTTGCAGGCATGTACTGTTATACCTAAACAAGGTGTAATTAAAAATAAAACCTGGAAACTCACTTTGAATATGTGTATTTTTTTAAGTATGATTGGTGACAAACGTACAAACATATAGAGATATCTAGCACTGTGAAGGTAGCTATTCATATTACAATTGGCAAAACTCTCAACTGGATATAAATAAATAGAAAGATGACATCTCATGAAAAGAAAGATAACAATGAATATAGACAAGATTATTTTCACAAACTCAGGTATGATTTTAATTACTGAAGAGGGTATTGAGAAGCTTGGTCTCCAATGTCTCAGGAATAAAACTTTTGATTTCCTGATCAAACGATCAAAGTTTTGTACACTAAGAAATATGTTAGACTGTCATTTTATTACATAAAACAAAAAATGGAAATTCAAACATGCAATAATTGCAAGAATACTGTAGAATAATTTTATTTGATAAACTTGAGGAGACTATCCTATATGGGAGTATGCAAAGCAACTGATGGATGTACTTCACTGAAATAAAATAAAGTGCTAAATATTATCTGATATCTATCCAGATCTGTCATTAACTTGAAGGATTATCAGGAAGTCGTCTTCATTTTTATCTTCATTCTCTGTATCACCCCAGTCTAATTCAAACCTGTGCAAGTGCAGGTGAGTTATTTTAAATCTCCAAGATTGTAATTGTTCCTTTTCTTGAGTTTCCCCTCTTTGTAGAAGTACAGTTTAGAAAAAAGTCCTATGAAGTTATATGTACCTGCATCTATATATTATGTATACACATATCATAATTAGACAAAGCCATTCATTAAGCAATGATGTGTTTAAAAGCTCATCCACATGCTGAATTATACTTAAAAATAAAACTACAAATTGAAATTTATATAATTAGGAAACTAAAGCTGTCATTTTCAAACTTACTAACTCATGAATGAAGACAGCATTTAATTGTGATTATGAGAACCTGTATGGAGCCCTTACCATGCACCAGACACCATTCTATTGGCTTTGTGCATAACGTGTTGTGATTCTCAAATAATAACCAAATAAAGACACTGTTGTTATATATTTCCACTGATATAGAAAAGTAATTAAAGAAAATCTATCAACATGTCATGGCTTGTCTATAGGACAGACGTTTTAAGCTTATTATCTTAACCACTGTGCTGTAGGCAAGGGGAATACCAAAGCAAGAGAGAGAACTTGGTACCAACTTCCTGTGCACTTGATGGTGTGAATAGATGTGATTTCCATCATAGTACTGATTCCAATATGTGTTGACCAAAATGAGGTCTATTTTTTCCTTACTCTCTGAAATACCTTTCCCCCCAAAGCAAGAGATTTCTCAATGCAAGTTGGCTTTCTTTGGTGAGAGGGATAAGAAAATCTTATATAGAGAGTTTAATTTAAAAACATATATAATACATATTCGTGTTTCTATTCCTCTCTTGTAGAGTGTTACTGTATTAAAAGCATAGATATTATTTTAAAAGTACATGAAATGTAAATTATGAAGGAATAATTAATTGATATTGTAATGCATCTATTTATTAGATGACAGATAATAAAATTGTCAACATTTTCTGTAAAGTATATATGTAGAAATATGTGTATAATATTAGATGTATACCTCTTTTAGGACCTGAAGCGAGGCACTTAAGTAAGACAAACTATTCCAAGATTTCAGATGAGGGCAAAACCAGACTGCTTACACTAGCATTTTTAAGAGGTAAGATCTGGAAGATCATGCAGTTACTACAAAATGTTCCACTGAACATCCACAGTTTTAATCAAAGTCAATTTCATTTTCATCAGATTTCTCTTTGGGGCCTGCTTAATTTTGAGTGGTATGGCTAATTCAATCAGCAATTGTTTTTGAAGAAAGGTTGAAAAAATAGGGATTGAAGGAGATTGAAACACAGAAGTATATAGAAAAAAGGGGAGTGGAGACACAACATGGACGATGATTGGCAAAAATTATGTTCCTCAAATTAAATCTAACAACAGGTTATTTAGCAATGAAAGATTGTGTACTAAGCAGTGTTGGAGACAACTGATGACTGCCATTCTCTCTGTGTGTCTCAGCAATACAAAGAAATTCTGAAATGCTAACAGACGGTAGAACTCATAGTGTAGCTGCTAACTGTCTGGCTCACTACATCATCCTCATTGCCTGAGAGTCTCATGGTCTAAACTCAGGGAATATTCTTCTCTCAGTCATCGACAGTCATGAGCACAACAGCTGCGAGAAAATCTGTAATAATCAAATACCAAACTGTTAGAGTGGCATTCCTAGAAAGCAAGGAATACCAAGTGTTCCTTAGTAAAGTTCTCTTCCTCTTCCTCTGATGTCTATGTTCTCTGAGAACCGGTTTGCGGTTTTGTTCTTGCTTTTGTTTTTGTTTTCTGCTTCTACTCTCACTTTTCCTGTTTGTAGAAAACAGCAAGAAACCATCTCTTCTTTAATAACTTAGAAGGAAAGTGCTCTCTTGGAAGGATGGTAGAAATGTCATCACCTCCACAGATCCGCTCAGTCCTGAATGTTATCCTCAAGTGTTCTTTACTGTCAGAGCACTCCTAGACATTTGGAACTCTCCGTCTCTTCAAGGCTTCCTCTTATTGTTTAAGGCCACAAACAGGAACATCTCTTTACAACACTTTTGGTCACAGAGCCGTCTAAAGAATTAGAACTAACCACTTCGTTTTTGTTTTGCAGTTGACAACATGCCCTTCCTATGTAGGTGCATTTATCCCAGAGATCAAGCCTGGTGAGTCAGACTTCACTCAGTTCCAGAGAACAAACGTTGAATTACTCACTGCTTAGCTTCCATTAACAGTGGCTACCATTTTCTAGAGATTCAGTGTCTGGCATCCTCGTTGTCAGTATGCACCTTGCCTCTTAAGTGAGTCGAATGATTCATCCTAACCCTTCAGTTAGCACGGTGAATAAAAAAAACCTCCACCTGTAGGGAGCTTTCTAGTACGAGATCCAATCAGCTTCTGAATTTCCCTTGTGCGGTACCTGAAACCCTGCAGCCGAGCAAGTACACAGAAAAGATGTCTGTTGAGTGTTCTTTCCTCTTTGCGGCCACTTTACTGTTTCCCAAGACTGTAACTCTTATCTTCGTTGTCCACGACTATGGGAACATCCAATACGCTTCTTATACTCTCCTCTCTTCTTACTCTCCCTGCCTCAGGTAGACTCTACTAATGCTCGCTGGTACCCTCCCCTTCACTCACCGCTGTTCCATCTCAGATCCAACTGGCTTAGACTTTTGCTATAATTTTAGAGATTTTTGTAATTGAATTCGCTCATCTGTCCACATTTGCTACTTGTGAACATTCTCACTCACGAGCCTTCATATAAGAGAGATTTATATTCTTATGTTCCAGATTTGATCTCGGAGTTCTTTATAAACTCCAAACTACTTAGATAAGCTTGAGAATTTACTGGAAAGAGTGGAACTTCAGCTGTAAGTCTCAAATCCTAGACTAAGTAAATTAACAAGGATAGTCCAGGGGAGATATCTTCTTTCTTGTTTTATATGAGACAATGGTAACAGGATTGTTTAAACAATGACAAATAAATAAATAAATAAATAATAAAGAAGAAGCCATAATCAGTTTAGAATAGAATGCTGCATATGAACTTTAGATTCTCAAACTCCGGGGCTCCTGCAGGTATGTAAGCTAGACAACTAAAGGTCACCTTGCTCCTCCACTCTGAAATGTTTAAAATGGTATGAATGCCTGGCTAGTACATTCAGGACTCTATTACATATCATCATCATGTCCTAATCTATATAGTCACTTTATACTTGTATATATTTACTTTAAAAATAATGTAGGGCATTCATGTGCAGGCGTTCAACCTTGACTCTTTTTATATGATAAGAACAAAGTTATAGCAATTTGGAACTTTTAGGGTCATGAGTGATGTATTTCATACTGAGGGCTGGGAAGTGGGCAATAGATTCTCAGGAAGTGTAACTGTATACTCTGGCCATGACTGTCTGAGGCCTGAACTCTTCCATTGATCACAGCTGGTGAGAAGTTACTATTCTTTCATAGAAGCAAGCTCTGTTTCAGCGTGAAATTTGTGACATTAAAAATATTCTCTGTACTAAATAGAGAAAAAGAACATTTGTGGAGTATTTCTGTTGCTACTCTAATTACCCATACTAGAAAACCTCTAACTTTTCATTTGCAATTCAGTGTTAATATACTGTGTCCCGTGAAATCATAAGAAAGCTTGTAGGAGGTGGATTTCTGAGATTTCTGGCTTTTAGTGAATATAATATAAAACCTGTCAAAACTACACTGCTTTGACACTGAAGTGGTTTATTTAAGAAAACATTGAAACTGAAAAATTCTTTAATCTGTCATTTTTACAAACATACCTTTTCCGCTGTATGCATGTGTGTGTGTGTTGAAAGTATAATAGAAATCTGAAAATGTGTTCTTACATGTTATATACGATTTATTTAACAGTGGGTTCCAGAAAGACAGTGTAATTCTCAGAAATATTCAGATGTTCTCATACTATCTAAGCCTCCAGGAAAATATCAGGTCATGAGTGTGGAAGCATGGACATTTCTAATGTCACAAGTACTTCACAACCATTACTTTGTGTTTATTCCAGCAGTATGTTGCTAAAGCATTTTAAACAGTTTTATGTAAACAGGACTGAAAGGCCTGAATCCCTCCACCCCATTGCTTTTCCTCTCCTATTTCATCCCTTACAAATATCTGAAAATTCTTTGCAGAAAAAAAAATTTCCCTTAATACATGCTGCCTTATTTAGTCCTATTGATATTTTCTAGGGTGAGGTACCCTCACATTTCTTTGAACTTTTATTGCAGTTAGTTTCTAATTAATTTCGTTAACTAAGCTAGATCCATTGGTGGATCATGAGTTAATTTGGGGTCATGAATGAGCACATTTGCAGAACTGAAGAATATAGTAGATTAGAATAGAAAATGACAGTGTTCCCTTCCCATACTTTATGAAAATTCGGTATAATCATTTTAATTACTGTATGTGTGTCCTAATACAGTAATTGCAGTAGTGGGAGAGATGGCGGGAGTGCATAACGATGTACAATACATTATTTATAATTCATCATTTTAAAATTATATTCAAAGTCCTGTCTGCAGAACCCTCTGTCTTAGGAATTCTGCCTTAGCAACGGCATCCTGCTAGTGAAATGCACATTTGATCATTCTGTTCTCCTAACTCAAATTGTCAGGGGCTGCAGCCAAGACTCTAATGATGGATTTCAACACAGACCTCATATTTCCTGAGGTTTTTCTCTGTATATGCATTTTCATATATGATATTCTAATGGTATTAGCTTGATCCATGTGTGATGCAGCTTATATTCCTCTATGCATATCAATGCGTATATTACCCATTAACATGAAAATAAAATGTCCTGTGATTTTTTTAAAAATAAACATTAATACCTGTTTTATCACTTATGATTTCTGAAAAGCTTATTGTGCTCATTTCTTGACCAACTCTCATTTATTTATCCATTTATTTATATGTGAGAATGACCAATATAGCAAGTTGTGTTAGAAAAACTATATTTAATGAATTAGGAAGATAAAACAAAATGATGACTGTCATCTAATGTATTTTGATCGTGGATGTATTCATTGAGCAGTCCACAAGCACTGCTCTCTAATTTTTAGAAGCACTATTTATGTCCTAAGCCAGATGTTGAAATGCCTATTCCTACCCAGATGTTAACATAGCTCTTACAAAATGGGTAACTTTTCCTAGACTCACCATTTAAGAAAAAGACATAACCTTGACCTTGTGTTGAGAATGGCCAATAAAGCAATGCTATCACATTTTTGGCACCTTAGAACTTCAGTGTGCAAGTCTGCAGCAGTCCTTTTTCATTTTATGCACAACCTCTTCAAGTTTTTATCATAATTTTATTCCTTTAACTCCCATGTAAGGTGTATATGTCTGCAAGTAGGTATATGCAGATGAGTGCAGGGGAGCACAGAGGCCAGGGAGCTCAGAATTATGGGAATTGCAGCTACAAATGACTGTCAACTCCCTCAGGTGTGTGCTATGATTTGAACTCATGTCTTCTAGAAGAGATGCAAATGCTGTTCAGCACAAAGCTGTCTCTCCAGCCTGTGATTCAGGCTTCATGTTGTTTCCAATGTGCATTTCTGTGCTGTGCACAAAGAAGTGATGAGCCCACTTTAGTCTTAAAGGTAGTTTTTAATGGTCTCAGAAGTGGTATTAATGTAGACCATGATGGTTTAAAAAAAACCAAACCCTTGCATCTGGAATTGTTTAAGTTAAAACAAAATCTATTACCTGGTACACCAATGTACCTACTATAGGTGACAAGTTGATTCTATAAGTGTGTTCAGGATCATTCAAATCCAGTCAAGGCTATTAGACAGTGTTAAGAACTGGTGAAGCCTTCCCCTCAGAACAAAGCAAAACAAAACCAAGATGGAAAAATCCCCTCTAACTCACCATCCATTCTTCGGAAGAGTTGACATCTATGTACTACCAAGCACTGTCTAGGTGTAATGGTAAGTAGAAAATAAGTTAACAGTTTTTAAAATAATTCCAATTTTCAGGATTTTCTTTTTATTAAATGGTAACAGTTAAAAATCTGTGCTTTTTGCTCCTTTTTTTTTTTTTCAAGAATCTAGTTAATTCCAGGGAAACTAAACTTTTAGAAAAACCTCAAGCCTGGACTCTTAGTTGCTTTGACTTTCTGCCTCATCATCTGATCTCTTCCACCCCAATGTTGCATTCCCATCCCCATGATGTCATCAGCCATTGGACTGTCCACAGACGTCACATATGAGTAACATATGAGTCCAGAGGAGCTATGGACAAATTTCTATTTATTCTAGAACTGCCACCAGTGATAGACTAAATCAAAAATTCCACTGTCTATCATGGTGACCTTAGTGGTATTTCTTATGGGAATATAAATGAAAGGTTAAAGGAATGTGGGGTATCTCAAAAGAGTCATATCAAGATTTTCAGTCCAGAAAATTTGATGACTTTCACAGTTGGATAGATGAAGTCTCATTTAGCTAAAATTACACCTTCTAGAAACTCCAACATTTCCAGAGTTTGTATGAAACTGGAGGAGTATATAAAACTGTGGTAGGCAGGAGAGACAGAGGAAAACTAGGGCAAGGGTCTCATAGTCTTCAGTCCCACTAAGTGTTTTTGTCAACTTGACAAAAGCTGGTGTTATATGGGAGACAGAATATCCATTGGGAAAATGACACTGTAAGATTAGACTGTAGGCAAGTCTATAGGACATTCTTTTGTTTAGTGATTGATGTGGGAGTGCCAAGTCCACTGTGGGTCATGCCATGTATTAGCAGGTGGTCCTGAGGTATTCAAGAAAGCAGGCTGATCAAACAGTGGAGATCAAACCACTTAACAGTGTTCCTGCTTGGGCTCTGCTCCAGTTCCTGCCACCAGGCTCTGGGTTTCATGGGCTCTGCCTAGAGTTCCTGCCTTGACTTGCCTCAGTGGTAGACTATAGCTTGCAAGCTGATATAAACTGAGTCTTTCTCAAGTTGCTTTGGTCAGTATTTATCACCGTGTTGGAGCCCCACCTCCCAACATCCCTACCTTGAAAACCAACCAACCAACATATGTCACCCTTACAAACCCTATCCAAATAGAAGAATTCCCAACTTTGCAAAGGTTCAAATCTCTTTGACTATCTCTCAAGATTTAAGTTAGCTGTTGGCTCAATAACCTTGGTTCATTGCTAAGGACAATAAAGGTTACAATTCACATTTTAAAAAAAAAAAAATGCGTGCTTTTTAAAGGCAAAACTCCAAACCCTCATTTACTCAATACAGATTTCTGCTGTGCCAAACTTCACATATCAACATATGATATTGAAATATGGTAAAAGTCTATTACATTAAAAACAATTGCCCAAGACTTGAAAATCTTCTTGGTAGATAATTAAAGAGGTGAGAAACAGCTTAAATATAATGGAAACCAAATTAAGCATTCCAAGTGCATATAAACATTGTATCTGAGGAATCTAAGGAAATTAAAAGAGATCAAAGGATGTATTTGCAAAGTTAAAATTATAAGTTTTGTGATGTTAATGAATAGTTATCAAAACTAAATATGTTTAAAAAAATGTATATTCCTGCATAATATTCCATTAACATGGCAAATACAAAGCACAGCTAGCAAGGGATATTGCTGATTTGTAAAATTAATATTAATTATAAAATGAAAGCAAGTAGATGAGGAAATGTGAGAAATTTGTTCAAGTGCTATTTCTTTTCCATTTCATACCAGAATCACCATCACATACAGAAGTCTCCTTTTTATAATGGATTCTTCTTTCTTGTTTTGAATAGCGTTCTATTCTATTTCAATTATTGCTGTCATGGTATTGTTATCTTTTATTCCTCTTTACACATATGACTCTCTCTACAAAATTGAAACTCCAAATAATACACAGCTTTGTAATTTAACTTCAGTTTTTTATGAGATATCCATGTTTTTGACTCATGACTTCAGTCTTTGATCATTTATGTAAATCACTAAACATAAAGGAATCAGTTGCTACCTTGAATGAGATGGTACATGTGTGAATTAATGAGATCTTAAAATCACATATTTGATGAAGAATTAGTAATCATGTTTTATTAATGCAAAAACATGTCCCATTGATTTGCAAATCTTAGAAATCAAGGTTTAAACTACACACTGAATCAAAAACATTAACCCAAAACTTATCTCCCAACTTAAAATTGGAAATGGTTTTCTGTACTTAAATAATATATTCTACCTTACAAAAACAAATAAAAATAATCAATACAGTATCCACAACAGTGCTATAATCCAAGAATGAATACATAAAACTATGGTTCATGAAATCTCAAAAATTCAATACTTAATTAAAAAACAGTTCTTTGGGCTGAATAGATGGCTCAGCAGTTAAGAAGCTTGCGACTCTTGGCAGATGCCCCAGTTCAGTTCCCAGCATCCATGCTAAGTGGCTCACAGGCACTTGTAATTCCAATCTCAGGAGGGCCCAATGCCTCTGATGTCTGTGCGCACCCCTTTAAACATGTGTATAGCTCCCCCACTCTCACATAGACATATTTAAATTGAAAATAAGTCTTAGCAGAAAAACAGTGCTCAATCTCTTTGTGTAGAAACTCATGTGTAAATCCAGTTCTTCTTACTCTTTATTAGGTGCAATGGTCCTATGTACAGTGTTCATAGTTTTAAATGAACTTTTTCAATCAAAGCTAGTATTTTTACATTTAAAAAAATGGATTCATATTCACTGCACAGAGGTTATCTATTTATTTTAAATGCACACACACACACACACACACACAGAGAGAGAGAGAGAGAGAGAGAGAGAGAGAGAGAGACATGAGACCATAAAAATTGAAAACATTCTAACTAATAATAAGAAATTGTCTCAAAAATGTGATCCTTGTAAGTCCTTTTCAAATAATTACCTCAAAGTAGTTATTTGACATCATGCTGGCTATTAATTCATATTTTTACGTTTCTTGTAATAGATGAGTCAATTCGTATTTCACAACTGCATTTTATAATTCCAGGAATTTTAATCATTGCCAGTAAAGTAGCAGATACAGGAACTAGGTTATACCCCCAAGAAAAGTGCCAGGGTCTTTTCCCTAAAGCCGCTCTGGGTGATGATGTTGTACAACTACTTCTCTTTCTTTGGGTAATTCTTGTACTTACTGGTTTTTCTTTTCACCTTTCATATAATCTATGAACTACTTAGAACCCTATCACATCACATTTACATCACATCTCTATGAATCATTGAATTTTGGGATTGTTTTGTTTCATATAAACAGATGTGATCATATCCTAATTTTACATCTTAGGTAGCTGCCAGGCATTTATCAGAAGGAAGGCAACATTTCTGAACCAACAGAAACAAGAACCAGATTAGGGACCATAGCATATGTGTTACTTCCACAACTTCACTGATGGAAAAAAAATTGGCTATAAACTGTGGTAACAAGAAGGAAAAATTTCTAAACAATGTAAACGCACAGTCCTTGTTGTGAAGACATCCATGAATCATAGAAAATCACAGGGTTTAAGAGTCAGAAACAAGTTCAGGAGGCCACAGAGTTCAACTTCCTCATTAGGTGAATCAAGAAAACGAATTCCAGTGTGCACTGTCTCGTTTTTTCAGAGTTACACTGCATTTAACTGCTGTGCCAGCAGTGGAATCCAGAGTTCTTTGTTCTCAAATGATGATCCTTTCAACTGCTATTTCCTGTTAGTGGTTGTCCAGTAGAGCACAATGGGACAGTTAATTATAAATATTGGCATCTTCTGTGTGTGTATGACTCATAGTTAGGATGATCACAACACAAATGTACTATGTATTAATAAGAAGTAATTCAAAGGATACAATCTATTTATTGAATAACTATGCTGAACAATCACTTTATGTTTTATATTAGTCCTAGAAACCTTCATTATGCTCCTAAATACAGACAAAATTATTAGACATAATTTTTTTCTTTTTATTATTTGCAAATATCTATGGCTTAGTTTGAATTCATGTTAAGTCAGAGAGGTAATACATAAGTACTTGATTTAAATTGTTGTATAATTTTGATTAAGATGTAAAGGCACTTAACTTAAAGCTCATGGGTTTCCTGGTTATTCATCTTCAAGATATTTAAATGTATCTTTTGTTCACAGTAAGAACGTAACAGAAAGACAGCCTCATGGTTAGACCATATACCACAACAGAAAAACCTATTCAACCATACACATTTCAACTTGGTGGTTTTACCTTTGGGTTTCATTGATTAAAAATAAAGTTTTATAGTCTCAGTCCACACTTTGAGGAATTACTGCTACCCTTTGAAAGTGTCAGACTTAAAAGTGGGATTCTTCCTTCTGTTCACTATGGTGTCACCAAAAGTTAGAATATAACTTAGAGATGTCCTTAATTTCACAGTAAGCATACAATTAAGCTTTCTCAATGTATAACATTCCTGACATCTTTACCATTCAAAGTTCTAAGTGTTTTTAGTCTGTGTCAAAAATGTTGTTGGGATTTAAAGAAGGCTGTGTTGTTATTTGTTCTACATATTGACTACTTACAAGGAAGCCCTAAACTTTTGGGTGTGTGAAGAAGTATATAAGATGCTGTGTGTGAAGCACCTTAAGGCTCAAGTAGTACAAATTGAAATTCTCCAAGATCAACCTTATATTTAATATATGTCATAAGACATCTAACTTTTCGTTCACACTCATCTTGCTGATTATATTTTTCTTATTTCCTCTTCCCCACATCTGTCCCTCTGTTCTTTCATCTTTCATCTTGATAGTTACTAAACTGTTTTCAGCATCATTTTTTGAAAACCCTCAAATACAAAACCTAAATTCTCTAAATTCTGCAAGCCATTTGATATTTTCATGATATTACAAGTGATGCATCATAGTCAAATGCTGTGCTCTGCTAATTTACTAGAAATACCTTTAGATAATATCTAAAAGGTAGTATGCAAAACGTAAGTGTCTATGCTCAGACACATCTCATTGCATGTATGAAAATATCCTTAAATTGAGAAAAATCAAATCAAATTGCTATCACAGTACTAATAATTATTGTATGATGATTCATTCTCAGCCTGAATCAATTGTATTTCCTTTGAGTTCATTGAGTTATTGGTTCAAATATCTTCATGAACCTCACATTTTCTCCTACAATTGTTTTGATGAATGTCTTCCCAGAACATGTGTAAAAGTAAGGTCAATCTTCTTTGGTCCCTTCACTCTGTATTACAAGTCCCACCACCCTAGTCAGTCTACCAGATCTCATTAATCAACATACTCTTGCACTGACACAGACTAAAACCACTCTCTTTGTCCATGGATATTGACAAATACTATATCATTCTGCCTGTTGTGCCTTCTTTATATACCAGCTGCTCTTCACAATTCAACTCAGACATACCCCCCTTAAATGAACCTTTCCCAACTGCACAGCTCCCCCTCCTCTACTTTATCAGTGCTGTAGTCTGTGACTACTATGTTCTACAGCAACATGCATATGATTATTTCATTATGCCCTTGCCCCAGACTCGGATCTCTTCAGATGTAGACATCTATTTTCCTTAAATAAATCTACTTCAGCATAAGTCTTCATATTTTGGTGACTGATGGATAGGAAATTATTTAAAAATCCAAAGCTATTATGTACTGAATTTTTTTTGTTTGGGTTTGGATCAGAGTTTTTAAATATAGCATCAATGTATAGAGGTAGAATAGGTGAATCTTTTAGTTTTAAATAAAAACTGAAACCATATTTTTAAACCTACATAAGAACTAGCAAACTAGGGGTTTGGTAGCACTTTGTGTCCGAGAAGAAATTTTGTGCCACAATGAATCATGCTGTCCAGGTCAATTTTCATTGGCCTTCTCTGCTCTGACCTAAAATGCAAACTTGCTTCCTCTAGTCACCCTTATTGAAGGGCTCTTTTAAAAAACACTTCTATAATGTATCTTTCCACTTGTAGATGCTTATGTCTAGCATTCTGAATCTATTCCTTTTCATTTATAGCAATTAAAAATATAATAAAATTAATTAAACCAAAACTCCAAAGAACTATAATGATCTTTCTTAGGATATTTCAAAATGTCATGAAAATAATTAATACCACATAATTTTCTTTCATCATCTACTTCTAAAATTGGTACTTCCTCTTTCATGTAACCTTAATTATGAACTCAAAAGAAAAGTAACCCCAAAAACACATGATATCTTATGACCCTTGAAAACACTTATTATTTTATTATTCTTGGTTCTTCTTCCTCATTTTTTCTCTACATGTAGAATGACTAATATCTAGTGATTTCTTAATTCCTTCTTGTGTACTCTAACAATGCATTTGTGCTTAAACAAAACAGGATTTATAAAATTAAAGTATCAAATGTGAATAATTTTAAGGTTCCTAGAAGACATTATTGACTTGATTTTGGCAAAGATTTATCTATCTATAAATCTGAATGTGTTTTCCTGAGATATAAGTTAATACTATTTTTTAAAATCACTACTATATATACATATGTAATCTTTACTTTTAAAAATTATTAAACATGTTTTAAATTGTTTTAGTATTTTCTATTTCCATTTTCATTATTATTTCTTATTGAAAATTATTTTCTCTTAGAACTGACACAATTTCAAAAACGAACCATTTTATACCATACAGCAATCCACAGTAAACTTCCATTTTACCAGTGTTAACATGTAAAATGATTGATCAACTTTTTAAAAATTATATATAAATATATTACTTTGTATTCATCCTTTTACTTCACTTTAGAACTCATTTTTTGATAAATAATACAGCTATTAATATACAATACAGAAAAGCTCTCTGACTAATTTTGAAACTCAATATTGTATAAATTGTGGGTAAACAGATTTAGTTCAAGCTAAATTTGGTCAGATTTACATTTTAATTCAATTTACCAGTCTTGTTACCAAAGCCTAATTACACAGGCCAGAGAACTCAGATATGATGAGGTGTTCCAACTTGTCTACAGCCAATCTTGAGAACCACAGGAGTACATAATAGTACAAACATTTGGACTCAATAGCCTAACTCAAGTTCTGAGGTTTTATACTTGTAACAAGCCTCCATTTGGTTCTGGAGTCCTGAACTACAGTTTAAGATCAAGCATTTTATTCCATCTTCAAGCTGTTTTTTGTTTTGTTTTGTTTTGTTTTAAAGCAAAGTCTTCTTTCCTGTGTCATTATATAGTTAGAATCAAGAAGAGAGTCATGGCATGTGGGAAGGGTAGGGGTTACTACAAGGAAAATGAGTAAATTAAAAGAAAATGATTTAGATTAAAGCTAAGAAAAAGGTAGACTGGAAAAGGGAAGTATTAACGAATAAATTAACAAGTGGAAATCTATACTAATTACTCAGAATCTATAGAAAGTGTGTTTCAGCATGCAGTTAAGAACTGTTTATGTATTCACATCAGATATGATATTTATAGAATTTTTTTAATACAATACA
>JADRCC010113494.1:0-22215 GCA_019843855.1 Hylomyscus alleni
TGTGTGTGTGTGTGTGTGTGTGTGTGTGTGTGTGTGTGTGTTTGTTCTGCTCAAGACAGATTTTTCTTGCTATTCTAAAAACTCTCTAGATAACTCATCTGCAGATTAAAAGGTCAGTCTTATATTTATATATCAATTCAGTCATTACACCAGGCTACAAGGATCTCTTTTGATTATCCCCTGACTCAGCCTCCTGTGATCCCAGCACCTTGATACATAGAAAGAGACAGCAAGCACAAACACAGACAATGGATAGCTGAACTTGGCAGGAAATTAGGTTTTAAAGGGTTCTCAGAATTCTCAACAATCTGACTGATAAGACTGAGCCTGAGCCTGGACCTATATTCCTTCTGTCCAAGGCTAACCTTATTGAACTTAGGAATCTTGTTACCTTTGCAAGCATAAACAATAAAACTTAGCTGGGGGCAAACTTGCCCTGTAGTCATCATTCCCTAAATCTCTTTATCTCCTTCCTTAGGATCTTTTTGACAAACTATTTCATAGTACAGCTACCTCAGTTCCTTTAGATCTGAAGCTTCATTTATTTTGCGTAGTTGAGAATATATACATTTTTAAACTCATGTTTTCAGCATTCATTCCCACAGCCTTAAGGTCTTTCCTGAAGGTCACAGCATTCTACCTACCGTTTTGTGGAGACATTGGACACATCCTTGCCTTCTGGACTCTTGCTGCCTCTGATTATCACGGAGTCATTAACCCTTGCAGGGAGAATATTTTTGAAGGAGGAATATGAAGTAAAATACATATTTTATACATACAAACGAGCCTCACACCCAAAAACTGTTCAACACTGGTAGAGACCCACACCCTACCAACTCTGTTTCAGGGACTAGAACTATGTTATTTCATCCCTACCATGTCCATTTAGGACTTGGCAGGAAATTAGGTTTTGAGGGTTTCTCTGAGTTGTCAACAAGCTAACTGATAAGATTGTTTCAGCTGTTCAGTCTAATTGTGCAATAATTTATATTGGACAGCTGCCCCCTTCTTACACTTTGCTAACAAGCTTCCCTTTACATGTCAGTTTACATCTGTGTCACAACTCACTCCAGGGGCAATTAAAGACTCAGAGAAAGCTTTGTCATTGGCTTCCTCCAGCACTCATTGCATGCATCTTTACCCTATGCAATGTTTGGCTCTTACACTGACCTAAATATTATCCATATGGATGTATATGTACAGCTGTATCCTCAGCTTCTTGAGTCTGCTTGAAATTCATTTACTCTGGAATCATAAGGGATCCTATTTAAAATCAGTGCATTTCTGCCATGTGCAGATTACTGTACTTGGAATATGTTGAGTTTAACAAGACAATAAATGAGATGATGAAGTTTATTTATTTACTGGCATACTTCCCTCTGCCTTAAGATAAAAAGTGTTTTGTTGTTTTGTTTTGCTTCATTTTGTTCTCAATCTGAAGTGCCTTTCATTTGGTTCCTTGATTCCCTCCATCAAGTTGTCTCTTTATTAGGAATTACTGCAAAACACTATCATGTGATAGAAGCACATAGGAGGGAAGATTTTGATGGAACTAAGAGCATCGAGAATTTGGTGTTATCTTTACAAAGTGAATAGATTTCCACAGAGGCTCTATTAGTGATTTTCCTTGTCATTAGGAAGAGAGCACCTGTCATAAACACAGTAGAGGAAGAAGGATTTATTTATTTTTCATGGTTTAGAAACAGTTTGCACAGAACACCACAGTGTTAGGAATGTGTTAGAGAGAAGCTTCCGGCAAGTGCCACTGTGGCCATGAACAGAGAAGCAGAGTGAGGGAACTCAGTCTATTTTATCTTCTCTAAACATCTCTGTAAACTACATCCCAGCCTGCCTGCGAAATGATGGCACTCACACTGACAGTACATCTCTTATCTCAGTTACTCCTCTATGGAAATGAGGTACATCTTTCTGGCTATGAGACAAAATTATCTGCAGTCTAAGTAAAGGCCAGTCTCTGCTTTACCTGGGCACTCTGGAGATCACCTCACTGGAGATGTGTTTCATGAAGATCCCAAGTATTGTAAATATAGTTAAATTGACAATGTAGATTAACCATCACAGTGGTTTCAAGAGTCTGCCGTTGATACTTACCTTTGATTTGCAGTACCTATGCTATAATCTAGAGAAGAAATTCTCCCCATAGCTACCACATCCTGTCCAAAGCACAATTATAAAGGCAAAGTAGATGCTTCTTATGTTACAAGTAACTCCCTAAGCCTCCTTGTCTTTACTTCTGTAGACAACCCTGACTTTGTACAGAATCTTGATTTGTCTGCTGCATTCATTCCTATTCATGTCTAACCATTTATTTCAGGAAAACTATTTTTAAAGCCAGTGGGGAAAAATCAAGGTGATAGACACCCTATTAAATTCAAACAGACTAGTGTGATTAGGATTCCTGGGTCTCTAGATACAAAGATTTAACAAACATATTGAGGTCTATGAATAATTCATTCACCACATTCCAACGTGGTGACCACATGAATTGAAAAAATAAAATTGAAAAATAAAAGATGTTTTGAGTAGAAAATCACCACCATTCTGTTTTAGCATAATTTTTTTAAAAAAGAATCAAAACAAGCAGGAAAGATTGAGATTTTCAATGTTTTGTTAAAATTCATGTTACTTTTCTTCTGTTGTATAACAAGTAATCACAAAGTTGATAGCTTAAGACAAACATGTATTATTCCTTGTTCTATGAGCAGAGGTGCAGGATCAGCTTGGCTAGAGTCCTTGAGCAGGGACCTAGAGTCAAGGTAAATGCCAATCTGTGATTTATCAGGGGAACCTGGAGAAGAGTTTGCTCAGCGTGGCAAAGCCTAGTTCCTTCTAAAACTGAGGCTGAGTTTCCAATCTTCTTGATGGCTATTATGTACTAGTCACTCTCATTTCCCAATATTCCCTGCCACATAGCTCTTTTTATCCTCAATCATACAGTGGAAAAATCTTCCTATACCAAATCCTTTTACATATCCAATTTCCACCAGGAAGGAGCTTACTCCCTTATAAGGACTTAGGCAAATATTCCCACTAATCATAATCTCCTCAGCTTGCTAGATTATTTTTAAACTTTAACTTCTATTTACCAATCTATCATCTACCCTGTGTGTGTGTGTGTGTATGTGTGTGTGTGTGTGTGTGTGTGTGTGTGTAGAAAGTGTGCATGTAAGTGAGTGTGAAAGTACATTTGCCCATGTAGAATCCAGAGCAAGACATCTACATTTTCCTCTACTATATTCCACCTTATTTCCTGACTTATTCCACCTTAAGTCAGGGTTTCTTATTGAATCAAAGGATCTCACTCTTTTTCTTGGGATAACTATCCAGTGAGCCCTTCGAATCTACCTGTTGCTGTGCCTACCCCTCTAATGCTGGGATTTCATGCGTGTGTAGCCATGGCAAGGCTTTTTTTGTGGATGCTGAAGATTCAGATTTGAGTCCTCGTACATGCAGAGCATATGTGATACTCAACGAGTCATTTCCAGTATGTCCTTATTGAAAGGGCATTTTAGTACTTGGATCCCTAATTACACCTACAAAATCTTTTGGTGCATATCTAGATTGTATAACGTGATAATTTGGAAAGTTGTTTGTATACCAGATATAAGGCATCTCAGAAATTGTTATAGAAATCTGACCACAACATTCTCAGTCTCATAAAATTGGGCTTTGGTCAGTATTTCTAATCTTTAACATTTATGTAAAATAAAACCTTCTAATTGTAGCATACTTTTATGCATTTATTTTAAAAGACCTGTAGCTGGATAAAACATAAGTCTGAACAACAAAAGAAATTGTGCCTGTACTCTAAAATCTCCTTCCAACTTTAATAAGTTTTATTCTGTTTAAACTTTAATAACTTAAGTTCCCATACTTTCTATCTATCATATTTTGGTATTTGCCATACATGTCTCTTTCTTCTCTTTTCCTTTTTCCTTCTTTGGTTAAATTAGTAATAGTCCTCTCCCCATTAAAATAAAAACAGCATTAGAAATAAATACCAATAAAATCACTATATTTGATATCCTGAAGTATAAAGTATGAATTAGACAAGTTTGCCAAGAATAATGCACATTTTTACTCACTTTTAGAGAAAAATTTTAAAGTACTAGATTTTGACAATAGCAATAATAGGAAAAATAAATAAAACTGATTTTCTAAAATATGCTTATTTTGACTAGCATTTTCTTTTTTAAAAAAAAATCAGATTAGCAGGCCAGTGGTGGCACATGCCTTTAATTCCAGCACTTGGGAGGCAGAGGCAGGCGGATTTCTGAGTTCAAGGCCAGCCTGGTCTACAGAGTGAGTTCCAGGACAGCCAAGGCTACAAAAAGAAAAACCCTGTCTCGAAAAAAACAAAAAAAAAATCAGATTAATTTTAATACTTCAGATAACTAATAATTTCATTTCCTGTGGCTGTGATTTAAAATACCCTGATAAAAGCAACCAAAAAGAGTTTCTTTGGCTGACAATCCCAAGTTACAATCTATTATTGTAGGGAAGCCAAGGAAGAAGGAATATGAAGCCACTAGTCACATTACATACACATTCAAAGGGAGTGCTGAAATAATGTATGTCTGCCGTAGTTAGCACATATCCTTTCTGTTCAGTTCAGGACATCCCACAATAAGAAAGTGCCACCCACATTCAGGCCTGCTTAATCAAGATTATTTCCTAGTCCAGATTCCCTTTCAGGTGATTTTTAAGCATTAAGTAAAATCAAAACTAATCCTCATTGTCAAGGTATGTGCTGTTTGTTTGTTTGTTTGTTTGTTTGTTTGTTTTTACATATGCCCGAGTGAATTTTTACTGCAAGGATATCAAGGATACCAAGAGTTCAACTCATTAGCCTCTTCAGATTCAACCACTTTTAAATCTAAAGTGAAAACTAAAATATTCAATAACATTTGATATGCCAAGGAAGCATGTTCTTTTTATTTAGCGTTATGTTGGTGCCAAGTTAACTTGAGTGGTTTTTGAATGGTCTACTATTTTCATTTATAGATCCATCTTGTGTGCATTTATGGACTGTGGACTATCTTGATATACTTATTTGACTAGAATAGACAATAAACAAATTTAAAAGTTCACCTTACAGATAAATTTGCACATGTTAGAGTATATCCCAAAGCAAAATTTCTTCTTGTCAAGTTTTCCACTCATCGCAGGAGTCTCCATTGGTAGAATCTGGGACAAAGAAGACCATTTAGTTCTACATATTTCCTTTCATTGCAATGTCCAAAGTACACATTTCAAAAGGCCATTTTCCCTAGACCAGGTCATACTCTGAAAAAATAATAAGGAAAAACAAAAATTAAATGTGGGTGACTCTTACATAGAAGTACAGTAAGGAAAAAAAATCTAGAATTCTAGAACTTTCATAGGGGACAAACATGAAGTATGAACTATGGGGTCAAATAGTGCTACAGCTATAATATTATATTGCATTACAATTATGTAATAATATAATAACAGCAAGTTAAGAATATTTGCTGCTATAATTAACTTAAAGTTTATCTGTTAAGATAGGAGCCTAGCATAACTGGCTTCTGAGAGGTTCATCTAAACAGCTGAGAGATGCACGTGAAGAGAGTCAGAGCCCAACATTAGATAGAGTTCAGAAGTCTTGGAAGAACTGGTGGAAGGACAGAGAGATCTGGAGGTGATAAGGATTCCACAAGACCAACACAGGCAAATAACCTGGATCCTTGGGGTTTTCCAGAGACTGACCCACCAATCAAGGAGCATGAATGGGCTGGATGTGGGGCCCTTGTACATGTGTAACAGAAGTGCAACATGACCTTCACGCAGCTTCCCCAACAACTCAAAGAGAGGGTATCCCTGACTCTGTTTCCTATCTATAGATCCTGTTGCCCTAATTTGGCTGCCTTATACGGCCTCAGTGGGGGAGGATATGCCTAGTCCTATAGTGACTTAGTGTGCCAAGGTGGGTTAGTACAGGAGTGGGGCAGGGGGATACCCCTTTTCAGAGGAGAGGGAAAAGCAGGGAATGAAGGGATAGTCTTGTGAGGATGGGACTGGGAGGAGAAGGGGGCTTTGATCAGGATGTACAGTGAATAAATGGATAAATTAACTGGAAAAATGTTTATCTGTTGAAGAGATAATATCTTACATACCAATGCTAAAAATAAATTAACTTGAACTTAATATTTTAAAAGTATCTGGGATTTGTGAGGCTGATGAGAAGTCTCAATGGATAATAGCACTTACTGTTTTTTCAGAGCATCCAAGTTCAGTTTCCAGCACCTGCATGAATGACTCAACCAGTTATAGCTCCAGCTCCAGAAGTATGGACACTATCTCTGGTCTCCATAGGCATCCACATGTACGTATCCACACAGTCTCATGCACACACACACACACACACACACAAAATACTACTACTACTACTACTACTACTACTACTACTACTACTGATACTACTACTAATAATAATAATAAAAATAAATATTTTGAAATAGATTTTTATTTATTATTATTATATTTATTTACATCAATTTTCTGAATTTTATTTTTATTAGATATCTTCTTTATTTAGATTTCAAATGTTATGCCCTTTCCTGGTTCCCCCTATGAAATCCCCCTATCCCCTCCCCCCTCCTGCTGCTCACGAAACCACCCACTCCAGCTTCCTGGCCCTGGCATTTTCCTGCACTGGAGCATAGAGCCTTCACAGGACCAAGGGCCTCTCCTCCCATTGATAGCTCATAAGGCCATCCTCTTCTACATATGCAGCTGGAGTCATGAGTCAAACTATGTGTACTCTTTGGTTGGTGGTTCAGACCCTGGGAGCAATGGGGATACTGGTTAGCTCATATTGTTATTCTGCCTATGGGGCTGAAAACCCCTTAGAATACTTTGATCTTTTCTCTAACTCCTCCACTGGAGATCGAGTGCTCAGTACAATGGTTGGCTGAGAGCATCTACCTCTGCATTTGCAGGCACTGAAAGAGACTCTCAGTGACACCTATATCAGACTTCTGCAGCAAGCACTTGTAGGCATCCATAATGGTGTCTGTGTTCTGGTGACTGTATATGGGATGAATCCCCAGATGGGGCAGTTGATGGATGGTCATTCCTTCAGTCTCTACTCCACACTCTTTCTCTGTAAGTCCTTCTATGGGTATTTTGTTCTCCCTTCTAAGAAGGACCGAAGTATCCACACTTTGGTCTTCTTGAGTTTCATGTGGTTTGTGAATTGTATCTTGGGTTTTCCAAGCTTCTGGGCTAATATCCAGTTATCAGTGAGTGCATATCATGTGTGCTCTTTTGTGTTTGGGTTACCTCACTCAGGATGATATTTTCTAGTTCCATCCATTTGCCTGCGAATTTCATGAATTCACTGTTTTTAATAGCTGAGTAACACTCCATTGTGTAAATGTACCACATTTTCTGTATCCATTCCTCTGTTGAGGGACATTTGGGTTCTTTCCAGCTTCTGGCTATTAAAAATAAGGTTTCTAAGGACATAGTGGAGTATGTGTCCTTATTACATGTTGGAGCATCTTCTGGGTATATGCCCAGGAGTGGTATAGCTGGATCCTCAAGTAATACTATGTGCAATTTTCAAAGGAACCACCTGACTGATTTCCAGAGTGGTTGTACCAGCTTGCAATCCCACCAGCAATGAAGGAGGGTTCTTTCTCCACAACCTTGGCAGCATCTGCTGTCACCTGAGTTATTGATCCTAACCATTCTGACTGATATGAGGTAGAATCTGAGGGTTGTTTTGATTTACATTTTCCTGATGACTAAGGATGTTGAACATTTCTTTAGGTGCTTCTCAGCCATTCAGTATTCCTCAGTTGACAATACTTTGTTTAGCTCCTACCCCATTTTTAATAGGGTTATTTAGTTCTTTGTAGTCTAACTTCTTGAGTTCTTTGTATATTTGATTATTAACCCTTTATCAGATGTATCAGATATAGGTTCGATAAAGATCTTTTCCTAATCTGTTGGTTGTCATTTTGTCCTATGACAGTGTCCTTTGCCTTACAGAAGCTTTGCAGTTTTATGAGGTCCCATGTGTCAAATCTTGATCTTAGAGCATAAGCCACTGGTGTTCTGTTCAGGAACTTTTTCACTGTGAGCATGTGCTAGAGGCTCTTCCCCACTTTCTTTTCTATTAGTTTCAGTGTATCTGGTTTTATGTGGAGGTCTTTGATCCACATAGACTTGAGTTTTGTACAGGGAGATAAGAATGGATTGATGTGCATTCTTCTACATGCTAACCACCAGATGAGCCCGCACCATTTCTTGAAAATGCTGTCTTTTTTCCACTAGATGGTTTTAGCTCCTTTCTCAAAGATCAAGTGACCATAGGTATGTGGGTTCATTTCTGGGTCTTCAATTCTATTCCATTGATCTACCTGCCTGTCACTATACCAATACCATGCAGTTTTTTTTTATCACAATTGTTCTGTAGTACAGCTTGAGGTTAGGGATGGTTATTCCACCAGAAGTTCTTTTATTCTTGAAAATAGTTTTTACTATCCTAGGTTTTTTTGTTATTCCAGATGACAAATTGCATCTGCTCTTTGCAAATTGATCTTTCTCACTCTGTGAAGAATTGAGTTGGAATTTTGATGGGGATTGCACTGAATCTGTAGATTGCTTTTGGCAAGGTGGCTATTTTTACTATATTAATCCTGCCAATCCATGAGCATGAGAGATCTTTCCATCTTCTGAGATCTTCTTCAATTTCTTTCTTCAGAAACTTGAAGTTCTTGTCATACAGACCTTTCACTTGCTTATTTAGAGTCTAACTAAGGTATTTTATATTATTTCTGACTATTGTGAAGGGTATTATTTCTCTAATTTTGTTCTCTGTCTGTTTATCTTTTGTGTAGAGGAAGGCCATTGAATTGTCTGAGTTAATTTTATATCTAGCTACTTTGCTGAACTTGTTTATCAGGTTTAGGAGCTCTCTGGTGGAATTTTTGGGGTCATTTAAGTATACTATCATATCATCTGCAAATAGTGATAATTTGACTTCTTCCTTTCCAATTCATTTCCCTTTGATCTCCTTTTGTTGTCTAATTGCTCTGACTAGGACATCAAGTACAATATTGAATAGGTAGGGAGAGAGTGGGCAGCCTTGTCTATTCCCTGACTTTAGTGGGATTGCTTCAATTTTCTTTCCATTTAGTTTGATGTTGGCTACTGGTTTGCTTTATATGGCTTTTACTCCATTTAGGTATGGCCTTGAATTCCTGATCTTTCCAAGACTTTTATCATGAAGGGGTATAGGATTTGTCAAATGCTTCCTCAGCATCTAATGAAATGATCATAATTTTTTCTTTGAGTATGTTTATATAATGGATTGCATTGATTGATTTCTGTATATTGAACCATCCCTGCCTCCCTGGGATAAAACCTACTTGACCATAATGGATAATCATTTTGATGTGTTCTTGGATTTGGTTTGCAAGAATTTTATTGAATATTTTTGCATCTATATTCATAAGGGAAATTGGTCTGAAGTTCTCGTTCTTTGTTGGGTCTTTATGTGGTTTAGGTAGTAGAGTAATTGTGGTTTTATAATAGAATGAATTGGGTAAAGTATCTTCTGTTTCTATTTTGTGGAATAATTTGTGGAGTATTAGTATTAGGTCTTCTTTGATGGTCTGATAAAACTCTGCACTAAACCCATTTGGACCTGGGCTTTTTTTGGTTGGGGGACTATTAATGACTGTTTCTATTTGGTTAGCAGATATGGGGCTTTTTAAATAGTTTATCTGATCTAGATTTAACTTTTGTACCTGGTATCTGTCTAGAAAATTGTCCATTTCATCCAGATTTTCCAGTTTTGTTGAGTATAGGCTCTTGTAGTAGAATCTCATGATTTTTTGGATTTCCTTGGTTTCTGTTGGTCTTCCTTTTCATTTCTGATTTTATTAATTAGGATATTGTCTCTGTGCCCTCTAGTTAGTCTGGCTAAGGGTTTATCTATTTTGTTGATTTTCTCAAAGAACCAGCTCTTGGTTTGGTTGATTCCTTGTATAGTTCTTTTTGTTTCTATTTGGTTGATTTCAGCCCTGAGTTTGATCATTTCCAGCCATCTACTCCTCTTGGGTGTATTTAATTCTTTTTGTTCTAGGGCTTCCAGATGTGGTCTCAAGCTGCTAGTGTATGCTCTCTCTCTCTTTTTGGAGGCAGGAGCTATGAATTTTCCTCTTAGGACTGCTTTCATGGTGTCACATAAGTTTGGCTGTGTTGTGGCTTCATTTTCATTAAACTCTAAATGACTTTAATTTCTTTCTTTATTTCTTCCTTGACCAAGTTATCATTGAGTAGAGTATTGTTCAACTTCCATGCATATGTTGGCTTTTCTTTGTTTATGATGTTATTGAAGAGCAGCCTTAATCTGTGGTAATCTGATAGGATGAATGGAATTATTTCAATTTTCATGTATCTGTTGATGCCTATTTTGTGACCAATTATATGGTCAATTTTGGAGAAGGTACCATGAAGTGCTGAGAAGAAACTACATCCTTTTGTTATAGGATAAAAAGTTCTATAGATACCTGTTAAATCCATATGTCTCATAACTTCTGTTAGTTTCACTGTGTTTCTGTTTAGTTTCTGTTTCCATGATCTGCCCATTGCTGAGAGTAGGGTGTTGTGTCTCCCACTATTATTGTGTGAGGTACAATATGTGCTTTGAGCTTTAAAAAAGTTTCTTTTATGAATGCGGATGCCCTTGCATTTAGAACATAAATGTTCAGAATAGAGAGTTCTTCTTGGTAGACTTTATCTTTGATGAGTATGAAGTATCCTTCCTTTTCTTTTTTGATAATTTTAGGATGAAAGTCTATTTTATTCAATATTAGAATGAATTCTCCAACTTGATTTTTGGACAATTTGCTTGGAGAATTGTTTTCTAGGCTTTTAATCTGAGGTAGTGTCTGTCTTTGTCACTGAGGAGGGTTTCCTGTATACAACAAAATGTTGGGTCTTGTTTATGTATCCAGTCTGTTAGTGTATGTCTTTTTATTTGGGAATTTATTCCATTTATATTAAGAGATATTAAGGAAAAAAGATTATTGCTTCCTGTTATTTTTATTGTTAGTGGTGGAATTATGTTTTCTGCAGCTATCTTCTTTTTGATTTGTTAAAAGAAAATTATTTTCTTCCTTTTTCTAGGATGTAGTTTCCCTCCTTGTGTTGGGATTTTCCATTTATTATCCTTTGAAGGGCTGGATTTATGGAGAGATACTCTGTACATTTTTTTTGTCATGAATTATCTTGGTGTCTCCATCTATGATTATTGAGAGTTTAGCTGGGTATAGTAACCTGGGCTTGCATTTGTATTCTCCTAAGGTCTGTATGATGTCTGCCCTGGATCTTCTGGCTTTCATAGTCTCTGGCAAGAAGTCTGGCATAATTCTAATAGATCTGCCTTAATATGTTACTTGACAGTTTTCCTTTACTTCTTTTAATAATCTTTGTTGTGTGCATTTGGTGTTTTGATTATTATGTGAAAGGAAGAATTTCTTTTCTGAGCCAATCTATTTGGTGTTTTGTATGCTTCTTGTATGTTCATTGGCATCTCTTTTTGTAGATTAGGGAAGTTTTCTTCTATAATTTTGTTGAAGAAATTTACTTGCCCTTTAAGCTGAGAATCTTTGCTCTTTTGTACCTATTATCCTTAGGTTTAGTCTTCTCATTGTGTCCTGGATTTCCTGGATGTTTTGAGCTAGGATATTTTTGCATTTTGCATTTTCTTTGATTGTTGTGCCAATGTTTTCTATGGTATCTTCTATGCCTGAGATTCTTTCTTTTTCTTGTGTTCTGTTGGTGATGCTGGTGATGTTGGTGTTCTCTCTATTTCTTGTGTTCTGTTGGTGATGCTTATATCTATGGTTCCTGATCTCTTTCCTAGGTTTTCTATCTCCTGAGTTATTTTCCTCTGTGATTATTTTATTGTTTCTACTTCCACTTTTAGATCCTGGATGGTTTTATTCAATTCCTTTACCTGTTTGGTTGTGTTTTCCTGTAATTCTTTAAGAGATTTTTGTGTTTCCTCTTTAAAGGCTTCTACCTGTTTACTTGTGTTCTCCTGTATTTCTTTAAGGGAGTTATTTATGTCCTTAAAATCCTCTATCAGCATCATGAGATGTGACTTTAAATTCACATCTTGTTTTTCAGGTGTGTTGGGGGTATCCAGGACTTTCTGTGTTTGGAGAACTGGGTTCTTATGATTCCAAGTAGTCTTGGTTTCTATTGGTATGATTCTTACATCTGTCTTTCACCATCTGGATATCTCTAGTGTTAGATGTTCTTGCTGTCTCTAGCTGGAGCTTGTTCCTCCTGTGTGTCTGTAAGCCTGTGTCAGCACTCCTGGGAGACCAGCTCTTTCCTGGTGGAACTTGTGTACAGAGGGCTCTGGAACAGTCCAACTTCTGGGTGCAGATGGTGGATCGGAAGGATTCTGTCCCAGCTTCTCCACTGTTCTTGCCCCCCTCCCCCATGTTCTCCTCACTGCCCAGCTCCTGGGAGAACAGTTCTCTCCTGGGGTACCTGTGCACAGTGGGCTGTGGATCAGCCTCGGCTCATTGGTGCAGATGGTGGACTAGGGCCTTATTGACATTTTGAATGTTGTTCACCTTTCTGGTCTCCCCTCTGCAAATACCCCACCCTATCCCCTTTGCCTCTAAACGTGTTGCCCACACACACATTCTGCCTCACCCCTCTTGCATCCTCCTTTTCTGTGGCAACAAGTCTCCATGAGACTAAGCACTTCTCATCCCATTGATGCCAGAGAAGGCAATCCTTTGCTATATATGTAGCTGGAACCATGGATCCCTACATGTTCATACTCTTTGGTTGATGGTTTAGTCCTTGGGAGCTCAGAGGGGTCGAGTTGGTTGATATTGTTGTTCTTCCTATGGAGTTTCGATCTCCTTCAGCTCCTTCCCCTCATACTTCGATTGGGATCCCTGGACTTAATCCAATGGTGGGCTGTGAATATCTGCATCTGTCTTAGGTTCTGGCAGAGCCTCTCAGAGGACATCTATATCTGGCTCCTCTCGGCAAGTATTTCTTGGCATCAGCAATAGTGTTGTAATGTCTGCAGATGCAATGGATCCTAAGGTAGGATGGTCTCTGGATGGGTTTTCCTTCAGCTTCTGCTACGTTTTTTGTTCCTATGTTTCCTTTAGACAGGAACAATTCTGGGTTAAAGATTGTGAGGAGGGAAGGTGGCCCCATCCCTATTCTGGGTGCCATGTCTATCTACTGGAGGTAGTCTCTTTAGGTTATATCGCCCTGCTATTTGGATTTTGCATAATGTGGCCCCCACTGGGTCCTGGGAGCCTTTTGCATCTCTGACATCTGGCATCTGGAAAGGATTCCCCCCATTACCCACCCCCACTGCTACATATTACTATTCCTTCTCCTGGCCCTCTGGACTTCTCTATTGTCTCTTCCTATACCTGATTCAGACCCTTCTTTTTCCCTCCTCCTCGCCTCTCTCACCCAGATCCCTCCATCTATCTGCCTCTGGTGATTATTTTGTTACCCTTTCTTTTTTTTTATTTATTTTTCCTTTTTAATGAACAAACAAAAACAACAAGAACAAACTTCTGTTGCCTCCCCCCTCCCCATGCCTGCCACCCCACCCTCTCCCACTTATCAGCCCTGTCATTCCCCTACACTGGGGCACAGAACTTTCACAGGGCCAAGGGCCTCTGCTCCCATTGATGGCCAACTTGGCCATCTTCTACTATACACATGCTGCCAGAACAATCAGTCCCACCATGTATAGTCCTTGGTTGGTGGTTGAGTCCCTGGGAGCTCTGAGGGCATTGGTCAGTCCATATTGTTGTTTGTCCCAAGAGGCTGCAAACCCTTCAACTCCATTGGTTCCCTCTCTTACTCCTTCATTGGGGACCTTGCACTCAGTTCAATGGATGACTGTGAGCCTCTACCTCTGTATTAGTCATGTACTGTCAGAGCCTCTCAGGAGACAGCTATATCAGGCTGGAGTGCCCTTCCTTTAGTCTCTGCTCCATAGTTAGTCTCTGCAACTCCTTGCATGGGTATTCAGTTCCGCCCTTTCAAGAAGGAATGAAATATCTTCCTTTTTCTTGAGTTTCTTGAGGTTTGTGGGTTGTACTTTGTGTATTTCAAACTTCTGGGCTAATAACCACTTATCAGAGAGTGCATACCATGTGTGTTCTTTTGTGACTGGGTTACCTCACTCAGGATGATATTCTCCAGATCCATCCATTTCCATAAGAATTTCATAAATTCATTGTTTTTTATAGCTGAGTACTCCATTGTGTAGATGTTCCATAATTTCTGTATCCATTCCTCTGTTGAAGGACATCTGGGTTGTTTCCAGTTTCTAGCTATTATAAATAAGGCTGCTATGAACATTGTTACCCTTTCTATGTGAGATTGAAGCATCCCCACTTTGGCCTTCCTTCTTGTTAAGCTTCATAAGGTCTGTGAGTTGTATCCTTGGTATTCTGTACTTTTTTGGCTAGTATCCACTTATCAGTGGATACTACCTTGTAGTCCCTTTTGTGTGTGGGTTACCTCACTCAGGATGATGTTTCTAGTTCACCCATTTGCCTGCAAGTCTAGCTAATGCTTTTTCTATACTTGTGTTTTTTCTACTAGGTGCTCCCAAAATGGCTTGTAATCTGTGTACTGCTAATGTGCTATGACGAGCTGAATAATGCCTATAATCTGCCATGGATGAACTGATATGAAGAGTTTAAAGTTAAGTTGTTACTATGGTTGACCCAGTTAGCATCCTCATCAATGTAGAATAATCATCTTTACGAAAAGTTTTGATATTTTGCTTTTAATTCTGCCCCAACTTGTGATTCCAAATTGTACTTCCATTTATTAGTTTTCTATTACTTTTATACCAAGTTGCAACAAATTAGGTAGCTAAATCCCCACACCATTTTTAGCAGTTCTAGGGTAAAGAATCTGAAATGGATCTCATTAGACTCTTGTCAATCTGTTAGAAGAGTTTTCTGCATTAGTTGTGCGAATGTGAAAATTAGTCTTGTTTTTGAACAAATATAAACTAAGAGGAGAAAGAGAAGAAGTGATGTTGCTAAATTTTAGAAGGAGTCAGATCTAGACTAAGCATTGATGGCATGATATTTATGATAGTTAAGTTAACCTCACTTGATTAAAAGCAGAACATCATATTAATTCAGCAGAAGAAACTAATACAAAAATATTTGTGTATAAGAGGAAGCTACTATCCAAACATTAGTTCTATAGACTGTGGGTATTTTCCATAATTTACAAATAAATGGTCATCAAATCTATAACTTGGTGTTAGACTTCAGTTTTTAATTACTGTTGATGTGTGGACTCATTTGTAGACAGTATATGTCAAAGGCATACATGTAATTAAAATTAAACAGCAGAGACATTTAAAGACTAGATCAAAATCATATGGCATGGAGTAAGAGGAATTTAGAGTGCTTCCTCAAGACAATAAAGCACTTAGTAGGTCTATAAAGCAATAGCATAACCTGACACTGCACAAAGTTCATGTTTACCATAAACCTGCCACATGCATTAGGTGGAAGACTCTAAGCAGGAGTCACACATACCAAGCTCTCTCCCTCTTCGGCAGAAGACAGATGCATAAAGATGATTTCAACACAGTGTACAAATAGGTTTTGTCCAAGTCATCAAGTCACTTTCATGGCACCTCAGTGATGTTTGTTTGTTTGTTTGTTTTTATCATTCCAGGATGAAGTGATACCCTTTAGATTTGTTCCTCTGTTGATTTTATTGCCTATCACCTATCAGGAAAATCATCGTCAATCTGTTGTCCCCTCCTTTCAGTGACTAGTTCAGGCCCACATCCTAGACTCATCTCTGAAATGTGAAGATACTTGGCAGTTTTGCCAGAGAGTTTCTCTGAGAATCCTCTGAATTAATTCCCATCCAATGTTACGGGAAGTCTTCTGAATTGCACAGCTCAACAAGTACTTTGCGCAATGTCTTTCCAAGGCTCAATCTTGAAGCCACTCCTTCTCACCTTCCCTCCAGTGATGACTGTTGTTATCTTTACCGGGAAGTGAGGCATCAGCTCAAGATCATCCTAATATTCTGCTGCCAAAACAGAGTTTGTATCGATTCATACATTTATCTCCTTTCTCTTCTGTCACAGTGAGAAAGCACTGCCTCCTCTGATTGAAGGTCAGTCTTCCCTCCCCCCTGTGCCCTCCACCCACTCAGGAACTGAATCAGCTTAGATCCTTCCTGTTCCTCCTGTTCTTTCCCATCAATATTTTAATATGCTAAACCCCACCCTTCTTGAAACAAACTTCTTCTTAGATTCTTGCTTCTCTGTCTAGTGAGAGAAGCCTACCCCCACTTCATACACCAACTGTTTGAAGTCATATTCAACACTGTCTCATTTCCATACTTCTCATCAGGTATCCACCAAGTTCTTTCTCTTAACCTTGGCAAATTTCTAAGAAAATGAGCCATTTTCAAACTTATTAGAAATTGTCTTCTTGACTAATGCCATAATTAGGTTTTAACTTTTTTTTCTCCTTTTCTTGGCAGCAGTTAACACAGTTAACTACGCTTTCCTTTACAGATATATTTCAAACGTAGTCTTTCCCTTATTGGGTTGTTTCTCCCTGTGTGATGTCAGTGTGTTTCCTACCTCAGTAGCATGACCTTTTCCTCTTTCTCTTTTCTATGCCTTAAAAAGACTATGCTAACCCTGGAGTGACCAAACTCAATATACTCTCTCATGAAAAACATGCCACTGTTTCTATGTATTTAATTATTGTCTATGTGTTTATATTGCCAACCTCCGACACACACATGCCAGACCAAGAGAGTCCTGAGCTCCAGACACATATATTCCAGCCCATTACCTACTGGTTGTCAATCTTTCACATCTTGTAGATAATTCAAAAGCAATTCATCTGAAACTGAAATTTTTATTTTCCCCATTACCATGTGACTTTGTCTTGTCCCCAATCAGTAAACAAATGGAGTTAATTCCTCAAAATCACCAACCTGCAGCTCCTTGACAGTGGCTCATCATCACAGTCGGTGAGGATGGTAGGCTGGTTTCTCTAGCAGCCTTCCATCCCAGAGATGGAAAGTCCTTACTGCCTTCAGAATCGTGCTCTCTGATACCTTCGCCTCTCTTTGATACACATGGCCATTCCATTGGCATTCTTTTTATGATGAATCCAATCTTTTTCCCACCTTGCACAAAATTAATTTTTCTAGCCTCCGAGTTTAGTTTGAGTTCTCTATCATGTAAATATGATAATATCATCTTTAAATGTCATTTATTTTTTAGTAGTCTACTACATCAAGATCTACCCCTAGTTGGATCCATAGCTCCCAAATAATGAGTTCATCATATTATCTTCTTTCTATATCTTTACAAATACTAAGTCCTCTGTCTTCACAGCATTCTCTTCTGTTTCATTAGCACTGCCTTCAGAAATCTGAAAGACTACCCCTCATCATTGCCAACATTACTACTGAGATTATATAACTTTTGCTAATATTGTGGTCCCTCAACAGATGCCTGCTGAGTCCAGAACAGGTGTCAGATCCAGCAGAGATGTACTTTCAAGAGGTTGGGAAAAGGCCTACATCAGTGCTAGGGAACTAGGGTCCTCTGTAGGAGCTACAGCACTCTTAAAGATTCTCTCAATTTTTAAGTTATTTTTTCCAATAAAAATCCATATAATAAGCAGCAATACAAATGTCAGGAAGACAGTGAAAAGTGGAACTTTGATCATTACTTGGTGAATTTATTCAGCCCTGGCTAATTAAAACATGGACTTTTTTTATATTTGGTGCTTATTATACTATTGAAATTGCTTAGAAGTATTTTACATGTTATTCCAAATTGTAAGAGAAAATCACTTAAAGTATTGTCTAGTTAAAATTTTTACTAACATTATTTTCTCATTTTTAAGAGAAAAAAAGCATATAGAATTGCAAATGGATTGAAATTAGCATGTTTTGATGCATTTTTTATATATGTGTTTATTTTATAAGAAGGCTTTTGGAGGAAATATAAACACTTGGAGAAAATATTTTTAAAGTTTAAATTTGCCAAACACTTTACTTGTTAATTCATTTATTCCTCACAACCACCATCTGAGACAGGACCTTTTTTCACCTCCAACTCACAGACAAAGAAGGGAGGAGAGAGGTTAGTTTCATCCACAGAGCTACAGAAAGTCTGAAGAAAACTATTTGACCCCTAAGTCCAGCATCAGGACAATTGTGCTATTTTCTATTCATTGGACTTGAGAGTGTTTAATTTCTACTTGATTCATTCTCAAATGGTAAGCAATATGTTGTGAAATGAATATTAAAATAAACAATCTTGTGTTATAGTTTAAAAGAGGTCATTTTTATAAAATTTAAATTTATTGTGAAACTGTGTGGGTAAGATTTTTCCCATAACATATGGACATTCACATAAGGAAATACCATCTTCAGTATGCAACTGTATGAGTTTGAATTTGTTTCTCTGAAAGTCCCACTAATTTCTTCAAAATCTAGTAGTTAATATTTAATATGTAAGCTAATAGGGAAACGGTTTACCTTGCCTATCATCAGAACCATTTGAACAGAGAATCTAACACAAGTGATTATGGATTTGTTCTATATTAATGGTATCAAATCTTTTCTAGAAATAAGCTTGTAGAACTCTCAGACAGTTTCCTTTGGATGAGGATTTGTCTTTTTCTTTACTGGTGCCCCAAAAGGATCATCTTAATAGATGAAAAAACATGAGAAATCATTCCTCCATTTCATTTTCCAAAAGTTCTGCCCAAGATTGATTACATTTAATTTTTACCCCAACTATGTAAGCAACATGCAAATCACTACCACATGATAGGAAGCTCTCTCCAATTTTGTTGAAATACTCAGGTCTTTTGTCTTATCTTTATTGACCATACTTTAACATTGAGAGTATTACTGTCACCACTAATATTATTTAGTACAGTCAAAAATATTTTGGGAAACTATAAACAACCTTCATCAATTCTATCCTTTTTCCTTGACATGCTCTTTCCTCTTTATAAAGATGAGTCAGGAAAGAGAGAAGGGTGAGTAAAACCCAAGGCCACTGGTGAGTAAGGTATTTCATAGAATAATTAGATATGACAGAGAAGTCTTAAGGGGCTTAGAAGGTGGAGCAAGAGCATTCTGAGTAACTCTGATAGCAACTGACAATCCCAGCACATTAGTGGCAATGAATAATATCTATGGTGTGTGTGCTTGTACTTGTTCTTGTTGTGTTTGTCCCTGTGTGCAGTTGTACATGCATGTTTGTGGCATGTGTGAAAAATCCAGGAGAACTTGCCAGGTTTTTAGTTCTATAGCACCCAGGCTTAGGTTTTGATATAGTATCACTTACTGAATCTAGAACTCACTGATTGAGATGGAGTGGCTGGCTAGCAAGCCCCAGGGATACCTCTTTCTTTGTATCCAAAGAGCTGGGATCACAAGCATATAATTTTGTGCCTTGTCTTTCATGTGAGTGCCAGGGGCATAAACTCAGCTTCTCATGCTTGAAAGCAAGCATTTTAAGTAACAACCGAGGTACTCAACCATCTCCACAGCCCTACCTGCTTTAAAAACTTTTATTTAAAGTGTTTTACGCAACGTGGTTTGGTCATATACTTTCCCTCTCCCAAATCCTCCCAGATCTCACCACTTTCCTACCCATGTACATTTTTAAAGACTCTGAATAGCCTGTTCTAACTACAAGTTCCCATTACATGATTTAAAAAAACTTTTCATCTCTTTAAATTTCAAGGTCTATTTTTGACATGTGAAAACTTAATATATTGAGAATTTGAGAATTTTTGTGTAATTTAAGCATGCTGTGTTGCATTTGAAAGTATATGAAATTTCAATGTAACCTAGACATGTCAAGGAACATTGGTAAACAATTTCCTTGAACCTCAAGCACAATTAATTTGGATTTTCTAAGACAGGGTCCTTTGGAAGTCATGAGCAAAACCAGAAATCACTGTGTGCACAGCTTTGCTGTCTATTCTGCTTTGTATTGGAAATAAATAAG
The DNA here is from genome assembly GCA_019843855.1 of Hylomyscus alleni. Taxonomy (NCBI): domain Eukaryota; kingdom Metazoa; phylum Chordata; class Mammalia; order Rodentia; family Muridae; genus Hylomyscus; species Hylomyscus alleni. The sequence continues at coordinate 20,111 of JADRCC010113494.1, forward strand.
CACCTGTAGCCAGTAGAAAAAAGAAAATATCTGCTGAAGACCCCCAAGACCAAGTTCTGTACAAAGAAGATCTATTTGCCCCAGATGGAAAAAGGGCAAGGATAAAGGACAAAGACAGAAAATGGAGGAAAAGGGAAAAGAGGAAAAGAACAAAGGAGAGAGAAGCAAAGGAGACTGGGAGGGGTAAGGGTAAGTGGGACAAAGGACTGCCTCTGGATAGAGAGGAGAGAGGAGATGGACTTGGCCCACCAGCAAATGGCAGTTAAGAAAGGTAAAGGGGGGAAAATCCCCAGTTAGGATGAGTTGTTTAATTTTAATTGGTCATGCTAATTACATGAGTCACAGGGGGCTTTTGATTAGTGGACTTCAATGCTTCAGTCCCTTAACTTTGGTAGTCAAGAAGGAAGGGTTGGTCGTAAAAGGGAATAGACTGTGGCAGACAGTTTTAGGAATGCAAGCTAATGGTCTTTTTGCTGTTTTTGTTTTTGTTTTTCAGTAAGACCGAGGGAACGGGAGAGAAGCACTAGGTCTGCCAGAGCCATGTTTTCCATGCGCAAGCTGGCCAGAGACACTTCAAGTACCACAGTAACAAGAAGGAATGCTAATTTGTATATACTGATTCCAAGTATTAATTTAGAACATAAAAATCGTATTAATTGAAACTAAAAAAAAATGAGGTTCACAAAACATTTTTATTTTTTGAAATTGTCATGTATTTACATAATCCACTTTACTCATACCTAGCCATCATTAGCTCACTGTAAATGTATTGTTATCTACCTATCCCTTCTTCTAGATTCTAATACTACTTCTCTTCCGTGAACATTCAAATATCAATAACAAATATTTGCTCCGAAATTATATCAGTATAGCTATGTCTGTTTAGACATGCTGAAAATATTCCTTATGCATCATCTCATTTCACTTACATACAAGAGACATTGAGAAACTAATCTGAGAAGTATCTAGACGCTTCCATGCTTTAATTTTATATACCTTTCTTCATATACAAAAATATATGAGAAGATATATATATATATATATATATATAGAGAGAGAGAGAGAGAGAGAGAGAGAGAGAGAAGAGAGAGGGAGGGAGGGAGAGTTAATAATTATATTCTTGTTGTATAAAAGATGATAGCAGTAATAATAACTCTATAGTAGGGTGTTATCATATTTAACCAGAGTAAAAGTTGCCCTCTCTGATAATCTCTACATAACTCATTCCAACAAAATCAACTTCAGACCCTCTGCACACTGATGTTGAATTGTTTTCCCTGCACAGAACTAGTCTTATCCTAGGATGTTACAAAATCTCAGACGGAGTAGTTCAAGTGTTTTGAATTTGTTTTCTCCACCTGTAGGTAAAATATCCTGATGCAGTTAGGATATTTTTATATTAAACTTTGAAAGTGTTGTATCTCTTTATGGCATTGATTCATAGGCCTGTGCTAAAGTGTATAGATTGGTCACCTCAAATCACTGACATACTTTAGCTTACCACTCTCAAGTATCATGTCACACTGATGATAGGATCATTTCTGGAAGTGTTCAGGGGAAAGAGACATTTAGATTATTTTACTTTTAGACAAGTGGGGGGGCTCATTAATCATCTTCTGCCAAATGTCATTAAAAGTATTGCAAGGAGTCATGATGACAGGAATATCCAAGATTTCTGAAAGTACAAATTGCGAGATACCATTGAATCATTTAAAAATGTCACTGGGATATTTTCAGGGAACTGGATATTTTTTCTTGTCAGTGTAATTACTCAAGGCAAGTGCTTCTATTACCAATTGATTAGATGACAGACATCTTACCTACGTGACCAGAATGGCTCATCTTCAGTGGCTTTCATTACAGTAGGAAAAAAACAATAAACAACAGGACCTGTCCTTTATATCAAGTCATTGCTTAAAACAGTAACACATCAAACCAGCCATGGCAGTAAACACCTGAAACCCAGGCACTCAAGAGGTGGAGGCAACAGGATTATAGGTTCAAGACCAGCCACAGCTATAGACCAAATTCAAGACCAGCCTGGGGTACTTCAGACTGCTGTTTCAAAAACCTATCACAAGAAGGAATGAGCCACCTCCGCCCCC
>JADRCC010113496.1:0-18360 GCA_019843855.1 Hylomyscus alleni
TTTCTTTCTTTCTTTCTTTCTTTCTTTCTTTCTTTCTTTCTTTCTTTTTTTAAGTTTGATTGCAATATGATGAGGAAAGTTACATGATTTCAATTTATCTGAATTTGTTAACAGTTAAAAACATATTTTAAGTAAATAGAATCAAATCACATTCTTGTTTTCCTTTTGTACCCCAACTCCTCCCAGAGACCCCCCTTTAATACCTACAATATCTTTTTTTGTCATATTCTTTAAAATTTATAAAATAGCATAACAATAAAAATGAGTATTATGAAAGTTGTTTGATATAAAACAACAATCAATTTAACAGTCTTATGTAGATGCTTGTCTATGGCAATACTGAAAATACAAATGTTTTTCTCAATATAAATTTTAAATAAGTCCAAACGTATTAACTGTATATTTCAAAATAATACATCACTACTAATTTTTTCTTAAATGAACATAAATATATAAAGTATTTTTGTTTGTTTGTTTGTTTTGTATTTAGTAGAGCTTAAAATCTTGGCTCTTACTGTGGTAACTTGATACAAGAGTTACAAACGTCAAGCAAAGCATTCACTCTATGTTGGTCTCTTACAAGCCCCCTCCCAATTTAATTGTCTACATTACTTTTGGGTATATAAATATTTTAAAATGTGTAAGTTGTTCTGAAAACCATAGTATAGTATAAAAACATGAAATAAACAATACTACTAATACAGAGGCTGAGATGGGAGAAGCAAGATCTCAAGACCATTATGTTTTGCTCATTTCCTTCACCTGTTTGATTGTGTTTTCCTGTAGTTCTTTAAGGGACTTTTTTGTGTTTCCTCTTGAAGGGCTTCTAGATGTTTACCTGTGTTCTCCTGTATTTCTTTGAGGGTGCTATTTATGTCATTCTTAAAGTCCTGTATCATCACCATGAGAAGTGATTTTATATCTGAATCTTGCTTTTCCAGTGTAATGGTGTATCCAGGACTTGCTATGGTGGGAGTATTGGGTTCTGATGATGCCAAGGAACCTTGGGTTTTGCTGCTTATATTCTTACACTTGCCCCGGATCATCTAGTTATCTCTAATGCTACCTGCCCTTGCTAAATCTGACTGGAGCCTGTCCTGCCTGTGATCCTGATTGTATCAGAACTCCTCAGAGTCAAGCTGTCTCTGTGATGCTGTGATTCTGGGATCCTGTGATCCTGGGCTTGTTAGAGCACCTAGGAGTCGAGCTTCCTCTGGGTGTGGACTGGCTGCAGAATTTGCACCCCAAGGACTGCTCAGGGCACTGGCCAGTCCAGACAGACCGGAAGCAACCCAAGCCACTGGGCTGGCAGAGTTCCTGTGTGCCTGGATCCTGCTAGTCCCAGTTACTCCCAGTATTGGGACAGATGTTATGTCCTTCTCACCTCTGATCCTGGGCTTGTTAGAGCACCTGGGAGTGGAGCTTCCTCTGGGTGTTGTGGTAATGGCTGCACAGCTTGCACCCCAAGGTCTTCTCAGGGCACCAGCTGGCCCAGACCCAAACAATGCTTTCTTAAGCACAGAGACTATAGCAATGTTTTAAGTATAAATCAGCTTGAAAAAGACTGTCAAAAAATTTAGAGACAGGGACAGACAGTAAAGTTGCTCCCCTGGAATCTGTCCTCACTGCAGGAGGTGTAATCTCAGGCCAAAACTCAGGCAGTATACTCAGAGTAACAAAAATACTTACATTTGAGATAATGCAAAGCACAGAGAAGCCTCAGTGAGGTTTGTGTGACATTTCGTTTGTTTTGCAAACCCTGCTTAGAGAAGCCTCACCCCTCCTTGCCTTCGGAGAATTATTTTTAAGACAAAACAGCATTATTTCAGATCTATTCAGGTGCTGTTTAAAATAAAGTTTAAAATCAAGATTTGTGAAGGTCAGTGAGGCTGTAAAATTTATAGAGGTATTATGATCTGGCCACCTATTTCGTATAAAATTGTTGTGTATTTAAAAGTTTGGTTTTTTTCCTCTACTTCCTGGTAATTTTAAAGAGTTCGCTTCTAGTGAGGTTGTAATCATTAGAAAGTTTTGCTTTTAAAAATGGCTAATTGCCTTACATTAATGTAATTTTATTTTGTCTCTGCTTCAGTACAAGAAACTAGGACTTTGGATTTTTCAGTGTACGTTGTTTCCCTCTAATAAGAAAATTTGCTACCTTTGCTCTTGTACCACAAGCTTTAAAAATGAGTACTTGTCGGTCCAAAAAATTTTCAGAGGCAATATCTTTTTCAATATTTGGGCCTCAGTTATATCAAGAAAGTTATATCAAGAAAGAAAAGTTGAGTTGCTTATTTCAAATTACTTTTGTCTAAGGCCTTGCCTTAAGCTCACTACAGGACTTAAGCCTTTGTTTAAGTTGTCCAAGAGAATACAGAGTAACTGGTGAGAGACAAAGAGCTTTTGCAGAAAGTAAAAGAAACTTCTATAAACAATTGCTATCAATTGTAATCAATTATAATCAAATGTTTAGTTTTGTTACTCAATGTGTCCACAACAATTCTTTGGCAATAGAGAGCATTAATATTGATTCATCTTTTCTCATATCCAAAGTAAAGTTTTAACATTCTCTTATGAAGTTGTTGTGGTGTTAATAAAGAATTATTTGATAAAATCATGAAAGTATTTTAGAAAAAATGTCTTAAAAACCTGATGAGACATTTATTTCTTGCTTCAAACAGCAATTAAATTGGTTATTGCAAAATATTCATTGATATTTGGCCTATTACATGGTAAAAATTTTAAGCAAAAATGATAATTATCCAAAAGACAAATTTTTAAAATTTGCTTAAATACATGTCTTTATATTTCCTATAAATTTATGTATACATCATATATATATACATATATATATATATGTATATATATACATATCTACAGTCCTTCTATAGGATAGAAGTATATGTAATTGGGTCACATGTTTAGTCTCATGAATTTCCCCCTACTCCAGCACAAATAATTGAACTACATGCTGTAGTCACTATTTTTAAGGTCCTAAAATCAAACTTTAATTTTTATATTGATTATATATATATATATCTCAGGGTTTATAATTGTTTATGATACATTGGCATTTTTAAAGAATATTTCTGATTTAAAAATTAAAAATAAAATATACACACGTGACTGTTGATACCCTTTCTGGCTTCCTAGTTGTAATTGCCTTAACATGAAAAGCAACAAAAACTGTAATTGGTCATTGCCTGCTTTATATTTCTATGCTTGATGTTCCTAATCAGATTAAAACAGATTATGGAATTGATTATTACAGTCAAACATTTGAAATGTTTTGTCAATAATTTAATGTAACCCATATTACTGAGATTCCTTATAATTCTCAGAGACAAGAAATGGTTAAACGTGCACTTCACACTCTGAAAATTTGGTTTATAATAATAAAAGAAGGGGGAATAATTCTCTCCAAAGTTAACAAAAGCACATCTCACTTTTTATTTGTTTTAAAATTTTTGCAAACTGATGCTAAAGGTCAGTCTGCCATGGATCGCCACTGGCATCTACTCACTTCCAGTTCATATGCCATGGTTAATTGGCGGGACCCATTAACTAACGCGTGGAATGGTCCAGATTCCATTTTAATATGAGATAAAAAGTTCTCACAAAAAAGAAGATGGAGCATGATGGCTGCCTGTGAAAGACCCCAGCAGGGAGACTCCCGCTCAAGTCCCGGGGAACGTGTACCCAAGGAAACACGAGAGACTTTCTTGATGTAAAAAACACGAGGCAGGTTTATTAACAGAGCTCCGGGCCGACTCAAAATCCCATGCAGGAGATAAAGAGTACGACGACCAGGCTCAGGAGTGAGAGGCTTATATGGGGGAAAGTGAACTAGGGGAACAAAGGAATTGGTGTGGTAATACAGGATTAATTAGTTAGTGTACATACAGTTTAGAGTGGAAAATTTCTAAGAGGGGGTGCTATCCGGGGAATTTCTGGCTGACCTTAAACTATATCTAAGAAGTCCAGATGGCCCATTACTCATCTGAGCTGGGTCGTTTTGCTCAGACAAGCAAGGACATCCCTGGGCCCACCTGGACAATCAAGGACATATCTGGGCCCACCCGGACAAGCTCTATCTTCAAGGCCTTGTTGGTCAGCCAATTCCCAGAATGTTTAACAACAGCTTGTTTCTGTTCAAGCCAGCATGGACATATTCAAGCCCATTCTTATCTTATAGTTATTTTTCTCTGAGCTTGCAATTTTGCTAGCACAGGCCTGGTCCTGCAAGCACAGGCCTCAATTTTTATTCTGCTCCTAATATTTGTTCCGTCCCTTCACCTGGAAGATTGGTTCATCAAGTGGGTAAGATACGGATCCTGAGTCTTTTAGTGAATGTGATTCCAATTAAAATGATGGCCAGAAATCTTTACTAGCCAGCAAAGTTAACTTAGAGACATAGCCTCCACTATTTTCCTAAGAGTTAACAATTCCCTTGTGATTCTCAAAGCCACTTCCCCCACACCTAGAGGCCAGACCTTGAGTCTGATCATTGCTAATTTGCAACTGAATTGAGTGTCTGGGACATCCTCACAGATAATGTTAATCTTGTTGCCTTTAAACTTTTGACATTGTATTTCAAGCAGGTCTGTTACCAACAAGCAGGCTCGACTTCAGAGAAGCTCAGATATGGCAGTTATTCATCTTGACTCATTGTCATATACTTAATTTGGCTGATAGTGGGCTTGCCGAACCTGAGGTCATTAATTCTCCTTTCAGGAGCTGCACAGGATTCAGACTTGTGCATACTGGTTCAAGATAAAATGAATTCAGTATGGACACCAGCACGGGCTGCATGGCTAAGCACCGCAGGGGAAGGTCCCAAGTGGGCCATCTCTGGATCCCCAAGTGACAAACCTGGTTTGCAAGGAGGTTGGTAGCCATTTTTTAACCTTATCCTAAGGAACTTCTAAAAGGCTCTACCTCCCCTCCAAAAAAGACACCAAGAGCCATGACGGTGGAATGTAATGGCATTCCGACCCACGGAGGAATCAGGTCAATGCTCCCCCAATTGGTCGATGCTCACTCATCAAAGGATGAGGCAACTATTTGATCACCTTGGTTCTTCAAGGTCTCTATTAAAATAATAAAAAGGGAGGAATTGAACCCTTCCCCCCAGTCCCTGCTTTGCTGTCAGAACTGACCCATCTAGGGTGGAGTTTTCTGAGATAAGAGAACTCTATTGTGATGCTAATGACTCAATGAGATCCTGGCTTTGAGGAGAATGGTTTATTTTCTTATAAATACTCATTCTCCTAAGTAAACATTGGACCTTGGACCTTGATTGGAAAAACTTGTCTTGGTCTCATTATTTCTCTCTCGGCGTCCCATCCCCACTCCTAGACCCCAGCCTTTCTTTCAGGAACCCAGTTCACATAGCTGCTGGACATCTACAGGTAACTGGATGCAGCAGCCCGCCCCTCAAAGTCATGTGACTATTTATCGTCTTCAGAACCATCTTCCCAAATCACAGCTCCTTCCACTGCCATGCCTTCCCTGACTTCTGAGAGCTGGAGAGAAGAGCAAGCCTTTCTCTGTGAAGCTCTATCTTGTTAGAGATGTGCTCATGGCCATGACAAAAGCAATGCAGTCCCTGGTGCTTTGTAGGCTAAGCTAGAAATAATCTTACCAAGTCTATTTGGCAGAACAGCTCAAGGAGCATCGGTTTTCAATGTTCTATTTGGCCTAGAAGTAAGATCCGTCATGCAATCGGTTGGTCTTGCGATGTCCTTGTCAGGGAGATTGTATCACCCTTTCCATCTGGCCCTTATACTGATCTCTTTAGATGTTTTGTAACATACTGACTGCATGTCACCCCCAGGTGTAGCGGCAGGAAGGCAGCACGTGGTGTGTGTGTGGTAACCCCTAGACCAATCTGATGTCTGTTTTGTGAATCTAGTCATCCACTTCTCTCAGGATTGTCAGTCCTCTGGATTTCAAGTTTGCTTTATCCCCACTAGGGTTCCTGTGGGTCCTACTCATTTATTGGTTTGTGTCTTTTCGATGGTGATTTAGGTCATGGGTTTCTTGGATTTTTTCATCCTTTCAAACCTGCAGCTCTTTGTTTTTTTGGCCTTTGTTTTGTTCTCTTAGTGTGCACTTATTTCCTGCTCTGACCTCTCTCGTGCTTTGTTATAACATAACTGCTTTGGGGTTTGGGTTGGCCTTCTTATCTCTGACTCCAGCATTCATCATTAGGGTGTTTGAGATATCTATGGTTTTCATGGTTCAGGATCAGATCACCTTAAACTTGTCTCCTAAACCTGCTTTTTTACTTTTTACTTCTAGCATCATGTGGAGGTGTCATTCCCCATCCGAGGAGGTGGGGCACATAAAAGAGGAATGTCTATTCATGGATATCTGGAATGTAGGTTTGCCACCAGAATACATGGAAACAGGCTCCGTCCTGTCTACCTCCACCATTGAGGCCCCTTTGTATTGCTTGGGCCACATGGCAGAAGAAACATTGCAAGCTCTAAAGACTAATGGGCCTATCTCTCCTGGTGCTGAGGCCAGCACAAGTATCTTCAACAGGAGAAAGGGTGCGGTTACATACCTGCAGAAAGACAGTGTATTTTTTAAGGTTCTTTCACTCGCAGGCCCTGCATGTCTCCCCATCCTCCATTTCCCGATTAGGAGGTCAAGAAGTGAACTTGCCCTGCCCACATTCCTGGTAAATGAAGAAAGAAGCCACAAGGGCTCCTCTTGGTCCAGTTCATAAGGCTGCCGGCTGTCAGCTGGTCTGGGAACTCAGCCCCACAGGATGATGGTGTGGAGGCTAAGACAGAAAGACTGATATCGTCATCACATTCAGTCACACAGACCTCGATGTATTATGGTTGTTGGAGGACACCAACTGTAAATGATCCTGGGACTACAGCTTGATGCCAAGGTTACCAAGAGCATCAAGAGGACTAGAGGTATGAACCAACTGGCCTGCAGCCCAGTAAGAGAACACATGATGTTATGGACTCCATCAACCCTCCTCAGTACACAAACACCAAAATGAAAATGGCAGGGACATGTACTCTGAAGAAAAATCAACTGTTCTTATATCCAACAAGGACCAGCCCCAGGGGGCACATGGAGCCTCTAACAGCAACAGAAGGGGCTGGAATGGGGTGAGGAGGCAGATTAGTCACTATTTAGCAGTTTATGCTGTTGCTACCTCATCCCAAATAGAGACGACACAACCTCCAGGTCAGAGACGACAAGGCATGGAAAATGGAGTCTTCAGGGAAACCCAGTAGGGAAGGCATTTTGCCAATGACATGCTGCACCCATGTGTAGGACATGAACCTGAAGATGTCATGCATGCCCCATTATGTGGATTCCGAGGAAGATGCACTAGAAGCAGACAGCATGAAGCACTAGAAGCAGGATGTTGTCAGAGTCTGGGGAGGAAGACAGGAGAGCTCCGTGAGAGGTTCAGACGGGAGGGGTCATGTAGAGAGCTATGGAACCACAGGACAGCTCTATGCTAAGTCTTTCCACATCACACTATTAACAGTCTTTGCTTGTTTCTTTTTCAAGGTCTGAAGAACAGGCCCAGATCCATGGTTCCTAATCCAAGGGTCTATGTTTGGGCTGATGTGGTTTAAATGCCACAGGAGGGAGCCAGGCTAAACCTTGAAGAGGCTGTGTGCCCCCAAAGCCTGCACCCCTCATTGTCCTGCAAAGTGTGAGCTCTGCTTAAATTAGCTCCTCAACTACTTACACTCATAGTTCCCCAACACTATTCGCTGAACAGAGAAGTCAGCCATATTATGAAGAGGCAGCCATCCAGCCTCTGCTGTCCACAAGAGAGAACTGTTTCCAACATGACTTGGGGTTTTCAACAGCATGACCTAGTTTCCATTAATATTATCAATGACCAGATGCAAAGAAGTGCTGGCATATTCCTTACTGAGGAGGTAAAGAGGAGCAGGGAGGGGAGTGGAGAAGAGGGGGAAGGAGAGGAGGAGAGGGAAGGGGAGGAAAGGGAAGGGGAGGAGAGGGAAGGGGAGGAGATGAGCAAGTGGAACATGTCAAGAGAGATGAGAAAGAGAGAAGGAACGAGCTTGAAGCTGGGGAAGAAGAAGAGTCTGTCCCTAGAGAACTCCTGTCTGGCAGTCTAGAAGAAAGAAACTGCTGGGTTGCTGCCATGGACAGGAGGACTGGGAATAAACTTCCCTTAAAAGGAGAGTTAGGGGTAGGAGGGAATGGGGGGACCCAGGAGGAGAAGGACTGTTGCCTTGGTGGTTCCAGTTTATGCTAAGGTGTGCCACTTGGATGCTGCCTGGGAAATCTGCTTCTGCTCTGGAATGCTGAGGCAGGGTGTGGCTGTAGAGAAGAGAAGTCACACCCTTCCCGGGAGCCCCTTCCCATGTCCGCTTTCCCCAGGCTTGCGCTGGCTTTTCTGGTAGCATTGTGTCTCTGTTTTCACAGCCTCCATCCTCCAGGCCACCATAGTGATGCCTTCCTCCCTGCAGATTCCAGAGATTGGTGTTATTATTCACCCTTCCAGAGACTGATTGGTTGACTTCAATTGACTAGAATTACATTTGTTTATTTTGTCTACTGTGACTAGGTGAGCAGAACTTTACGTAGTGAACATTACTGCCCAGACAAGGCCAGCAGCAGCCTCAGGACTGATTTGTGCCCAGGGCCTGCTCTCATGGTCAGGATTAGAGGGAAATCTAATTGTCCTGGGGCTGTAGATGTCAGCCATGGTGCTGTGAGGAGCCTGCCTGAGTGAGGTGTCCGCAGTGTCCTCCTGAGTACACTCCAGGTAGTGAGGGGCTCTCTGAGTCAGCAGGGACTGCCTGGTGACAGGGAATACAAGGGGCTGCTAACCTGTGGGACTATTCAGAAGTAGCTGAATTCACTAAGTATCTCCTGGTGGTAGAAGATGAATTTCTGGTGCCTGCTTTTGATGTAACATACCAATAGAATCGAACTTTTTCCTCCATAGAAGCTGCTGATCTTGGGAGGTTGGGAATATGGGCCTTAGTGGCAGCTTATCAATTTGTCTGGAAGACACTTCCTTGGCCACAACTATATCCTAGACCATGCCACTATGGCAGTCTACATTGATCATCCCTACTGGCAGAGACAGGGCATTGGATCTCCAGGGTTGCCAGACTAAGAACTTGACTCTTATCTCTGAAATGTTTCCCAACTGCTCTAGGGCTCATGAGACAGGAACTTGGGAAAGGCAGGCACAGAGTATCTTTTTTTTCAGCACCCACTTATTGAACTGGCCCATTCCTGCACTCTTGTTCTAATCTATTCCTGTGACAAAACCCTGTGATCAAGGCAAATTGTCTTGTAAGAGAAAGCTTAGGAGCTCACGGTTCCAGAGAGTTTGAGTGCAATGTCATCGTGATGCTGAATCAGGCAAGAGCAGACAGGCACGGGGTTGGAGAGGTAGGTTGTAACTTACCTTTGATTCTCAAGCATGAGGGAAGACAGACAGACATATAGACAGACAGACTGACTGACAGACTGTCAGACTGATGGACACACACATACAAAGAGAGAGATTTCTTGGAATTTCTTTGGCTTTGAAATTATAAATGCTTTGCCACTCCCTGCACACCTTCACACCAGTCATACACCATGATCCTTCCCAAACAGTTTCACCAATTGGGGACCAAGTACCCAAACATGTGCATCCAAGGGGGGCGTTCTCATTCTGACCAATACTCCATCTTATCTGGGAGCTTGGAAGAAGCACCCCTAAGAAAGTAATACTTTGGATTCTGACCGTTGGTTGCAATCCGTCCCCATCTCTTGCTCTGCCTGAATTTTCAGGGTGCAGAAATGCCTCCCTTTTCTTTCCCATGCAGAAGTCCCAGAGATCCTACTCAGCGATTGACAGATTTGTCCGTCAATGGCCGGCTCAGGAAAATATGAGAAGAGGCTCTTTTTTGCTCTAATTTCTTCCCTTAAGCTTTTTTTATTTTTTTACTTGCTCCAATAGGGGGACATGTTTAGCCCCCTCCACAGACACTTGATGCTCATGACCAGGTCGTGTAGATTGTGAGACTATGTGTCTCTGAAAAGCAACAGCATACCCCACAATTTTCACTGAGAGACAGAACACACAAACTCACCTGTTACATGTAACAATGGATGTCTGACCAGGGTGGCAGTCAGTCAACTATTCCATGCCACAGCCCTGTTGAATGTGGCTCAAGCAGGTGAGACATTCAGTATCTGTGTCTCCCAGCCCTTAATTATCCCAGGTACGGTATGTCAGTGTCTTAGTCAGGGTTTCTATTCCTGCACAAACATCATGACCAAGAAGCAAGTTGGGGAGGAAAGGGTTTATTCAGCTTACACTTCCACATGACTCTTGATCACAAAGGAAGTCAGGACTGGAACTCAAGCAGGTCAGGAAGCAGGAGCTGATGCAGAGGCCATGGAGAGATGTTCCTTGCTGGCTTGCTTCTCCTGGCTTGCTCAGCCTGCTCTCTTATAGAACCCAAGACTTCCAGCCCAGGGATGGCACCACCCACAAGGGGCCCTAGCCCCTTGATCACTAATTGAGAAAATGCCCCACAGCTGGATTTCATGGAGGCACTTCCCCAACTGAAGCTCCCTTCTCTGTGATAACTCCAGCCTGTGTCAAGTTGACACACAAAACTAGCCAGTACAGTCGGTGTGAGCAGAAGTCATGGCCCAGAGCAAGGGGTTTAGGGATTGTTTAGGGAATGTTCTATTGATGAACTCCCTGCATTGAGAAAGCCTTCTAAATATCAAGGAAAGATTTCCCATGCCTGGCTCAAGGGGCACTCGAAGTAGTAGAAATGGCAGACGCTAGGCAACTGTTGCCTCCTATTCTGTTTACTGTGGTGGTGAAGTAGCCTTGGGGACCAGGATATTCTATGTAAGGACTCAGAAAGCAGAAGACCTGAGGCACGTATCTGCCCATCTTCCCTCAAGGCTAAAGCTACCTAACCTGAGGCAATGTGAGGGAAAGGAGTTCCCATGAGAAACGGCATCCAATTGGCCAGGCCAGTTCTTCCAACAACTCTAAGGCAGCAAGCTTCAAATGCCTTGGGGACTTGGCTCAGCAAAGGACATGGTCACTGTGTGTCCCTTAGAACCAGCAAATTAATCTACACAGCAGATCTTAGCACAAGTCAACATAAAACATTTTTGGGTAGCCTCCCTGTTTTCCCTTGTTTCTTCTCACTAAGCAGGAAATTGATACTATCTTATTTACATATTAACAAATATAAAGGCTGTGTGTGTGTTTCATCCAGAAACATGAACGGTCTACGGCAAGGAAGAACAGTGGGGTAAACTTCTCTGCTGCCTGGCTGGGAATGCTACAGAACAGCCGCTCTTAATTTTGTTTGGGAGCCTTGCCCACAATGCCTCAGTGCCTCACACCCTGTGTGTTCATTTCTGCCCCAATGTTAACACTCAAGATTCTTAATAAAATGGGAGCAGTTTAAATGTCTTCATATTTGAAACAAGATTTCCCAGGCTGATGTTGAAAATTCCTTTATTTTATTAAGTGCTCATTTGATTTTCATCCTGACTCATCACCTCTCCTTGAGAGAAACTCTCATCTCTCATCCCAAGTGAATAGAAACATCAGGGCACTGACTTCTCAGCTGGAAACTTCTAACCCTGTGCACTCTTCACTGTGGTCTCTATTTTCTGGAGCTGTCCTCCACTGTATTGGCTGGTTCTGTGTGTCAACTTGACACAAGCTGGAGTTATCACAGAGAAAGGAGCCTCCCTCGAGGAAATGCCTCCGTGAGATCCAGCTGGAAGGCTTTTTCTCAATTAGTGATCAAGGGGGAGAGTCCATGGTGGGTGGTGCCATCCCTGGGCTGGTAGTCCTGGGTTCTATAAGAAAGTAGGTTGAGCAAGCCAGGGGAAGCAAGCCAGTAAGTAACATACCTCCATGGCCTCCAAGTTCCTGCCCTGTGTGAGTTCCAGTCCTGAATTCCTTTGGTGATGAACAGCAATGTAGAGGTGTAAGCTGAATAAACCCTTTCCTCCCCAACTAGCTTCTTGGTCATGATGCTTGTGCAGGAATAGAAACCCTGACTATGACACCCACCAAAGCTTTCATATTGGCACTTGTTGCTGCTCTTTAGCCAGGACAACTATGTCTATTGGTAGCTGTTTTTAAAGGCAACAGACATGTCAAGTACACAATGTAGCCACAGGGATACCCAATTCTTTGCTGTTGGTGTGTGTGTCCAAACAACAAGGTCAAAATCCAACTCTCTGTCACAGAACAATTTTTCTTGAGGAAATTTGGGTTGTTTTCCAAGGCTGCAAATGCAGAGAGCTTCGAGACTAACCTTTGCTCTGGCATCCCAGAGCTGTCAGATTTAACCCGTTCCTTCTTCCTTCTGGCATGTAGTTACTGCTGCATCTCCTTCACGAGTTCAAAAAAGCACCGACATCATTTCTATATCTTTTACTAAACACATGTGTGTTACCGACATGTGTGTCACAGACCTGAGAGAGCTCCTAAGATTCTGGGCAATAGCCCTTTCCACCTGTGCTTGTATTAATAATGCCAAGCAATTAGGCCCTCAGCTTCGTGCTCCTTGCACTAACCACCACTCCGTGTGCGCATTGCACTAACCACGTTCTCAGCCCTCCTTCTGCTCACAGACATTCCTCTGAACATCCCCAGACTAGACTGACCAGGCAGCATTGACTGAACATCTCAGGACAGAGGACCTGGCTAGCATAGCACACTCAAGTAGAGACCTCCTCCACCGAGATGAGTTCCCCTTCTGTGCTGTAAGGTGGATGTAGAACCCTCCTCCTTCAGCTCATCAATGTGAGTTTCTTTTCTGTGCTATAAGGTCACTTGAACTGCAGATGCAAAGCACTTCCTATTTGTGGTGGCCCTGCCAGCTCCGTGCTGGGTCAACTCCATACATTAAAAGATGCTAGATGTTGCAGTAAGAGAACTATGTCACCAGGCAGATGCTTCCTTCTGCCAATGATGCACAAATCAGTGATCGTTGCTTTTTATAACCGATCAACTGCATAGATGTTGTCAAATGTTGTCGAATGGCATAGGAACCTGGGGCTTGGCTCCTTGACTGGTAGCAGGAGGAGTAAAGGAACAAGTTAAGGAAATCCTCATAAGCTCAGGGTTACAAAGTCACAGAGCTGTGATGGTTGGGAGTAAAACACACATTTTCTGGGGGGGGCAAATGAAAAGGAGACCCCAGGGAATATGAAGCTGCCAACCCTTGAGGAAAACATTTGCAGGTCATTAAAACAACCAGAGGCCAGAGGGGGTAGCTCAGGTCAGCTGTCCCTGCTTCGGCAGTCCTATAGTTTGCACAGACCCTCAGGGGACTGGGAGACACAGGAAGACATCCAAGATACTGGGGGGAAAGTGGGACCAAAAAGCATAGAAAGCTTGAAAGGGCCTTGACTGTGAAGTGCTCAGCGGGCAAGGGTGAGGACCTGACCTCCATCTCCCCTCCCTTAGCAAACAGTTATGGTGGCTTTTGCTTAGATTCCCATCACTGGCAAGGATGAGACCTGCTGGCTTCTAGGTCTCACAGTCCACAGATATGGAATGAATGTTAGTATACACACAGAGACAAGTAACCTGCACACACAAAAAGACAAACAAGTACAGAGACCCCAACATGTATACCTGTGTACATGCATGCACACATACACACACACACATACACATACTTGTATACACGCACACACATCACCCACCTCATACCTACCTGGTGGTAAAGGGAAACATAAAAGATCATGTGTACTTTTATGGAGTGATTTTGTCTGTCAAGTTATTTTTATGTTTGATGCTTTGGGACAGGCCTATAGAATAGCGTGAATGGTGAATGAATCCTGTGTATCTCAGGGTGATCCCAAACTACTGCTCCTTCCACCTCCAAGTGCTGATTACAGGTATCATCCTTAATCTTCCATCTAGATCTAACTAAAAGTTGTTGTATGCTGGGCCAGCATGCTACACAGCGACAGGTATCATCTCAGTGATAACTCAGGGCCTCAGGACTCAGTGTTTCAGTGGCCTGGCCTATTCCATCAGTGGGGTAGCCTGTCATGCCTGGGACTGCTAAGCCTCAGGCTTTCATTCTTTGGCTAAAAGAAAGTAGTTTTTCCTCCACAAACCTCAACAAACACACAAAACACCCCTAACTTGCCACATGGTATTTTACTTCTTGGGGAAGCAACTGTGATGCTGCCCTTGCTAGTGTTACCATGGAAACCAGAGATGAGCTCAAGCTGATGAAGAGGGTGATGCTGTGGAGATCTTCAACACCAAGAACAATCCTGAGGGATATGACATTTTGTGGCATATGTGATGACCTCCTGTCTAACCTGGAGGACACCACTTCTGGTTCTGAGCTGCACAGGATAGTGTGGAGGCTGAGACTGGGGAGACTGGCAGGACCATCACGTTCAGTCACACATCCCTTGATGTAGTGTAGTTCCTGGAGGACACCAACTGCAAAGGGAACCCCAGGACCCAGAGCGATGCTGAGGTTACTAAGAGCATCAACACCACTGGGGACATGAATGGAACTGGTGTACACTTCAGTGGGAGAACTTGTGATACCATGTACTCCATGAACCTTCCCAGGATGGGAACACTGAGTCTGAAAATGGTGAGGGTAGAACTATGAGGAGCCTCCTCCTACATCTAGCAAGGATCAGCCCCGGCAGGCACACACGGCCTCTAATAAGATCAGAAGAAGGGGCTTGGAGGGGTAAAGGGGCAGATCAGTCACAAGTTCTCAGTTTATGCTGTAGTCCCCCTCCCCAACCCCTGAGATACAACCTCTAGGTAAGGGACCGCAAAGCATGGAGAATGGAATCCCAAGGAAGTGGAGTAGGCATGGTAACCAACATTCAACTTTGCCTTTTCAAGGCCTTTTCCCACTGATGTGCTGTGCCCATTTATAGGACATGAACCCAAAGGTGTCTGTGAGCTTGGAAGGGAGCTTTCCTGCTGCATCTCCCATATGCAGATTCTGGAGAAGTTGAGCCAGTAGCAGTCAGCAGAGAATACAACCAGGGTCTGAGGAGGGAAGGAGGGAGGGGAGGAGGGAGGATAGCTTGGTGAAAAGGAGCACAAGTTAGGAAGGGAGGAATCTGATGGAGAGCTGTGGGACTACAGGGTGGCTCTTTGCTAAGCCCTTCTATGTCAGTTCACTAACAGAACCTTTGCTTGTGCCTTCTTTTTAAGGTTTGAAGAACAAGCCCAAATCTGTGGTTTCTAAACCACAGGTCCGTGTTCAGACTGGTATGGCCTATCAGCCACAGAAGGGAGTCAGGCTAGAACTTGTAGAAGCTGTGTGCCCATGACATGTTGTTAGCTATCAGACATCCCAGCAACCAGGGTACAAACTCTACAGCCTTCATCTCCCTGCAGAGTGTGTGCTCTGCTTAAATTAGCTCCCCAATGATTCACTTCATTGTTCCCCAAAACTACTGGCTGGCTAGAGGTCAGCCACAAAACTGTCTTGTTATGAAGAGGCAGCTGTCTGACTTCGGCAGTACACATGAGAAAGAATTACGTGACTCACATGACTTAGGGTCTTCGATAGCTTGTGCCCTAACCCCCATGTACTGACTGGTTTTGTGTATCAACTTTATACAAGCTGGAGTTATCACAGAGAAAGGAGCCTCTGTTGAGGAAATACCTCCATGAGATCCAGCTGGAAGGCTTTTTCCTCAATAAGTGATCGAGTGGGGGCGGCAGCCATTGTGGGTGGTGCCATCCCTGGGCTGGTAGTCCTGGGTTCTGTAAGAAAGCAGGCTGAACAAGCCAGGGGAAGAAAGTCAGTAAGCAGCACCCCTCCATGACTTCTGCATCAGCTCCTACCTCCAAGTTCCTGCCCTGTATAAGTTCCTGTCCTGATTTCCTTTGGTGATGAACAGCAATGTGGAGGTGTAAGTTGAATAAACCCTTTCCTCCCCAACTTGCTTCTTGGTCTGATGTGTTGTGTAGGAATAGAAACCCTGTCTAAGAAACCTGTCAACATTATCAGTGACAGAATGCAAAATGTGTGTGTACAAGGAGATAATGAGACATAAAAAGAGGAATTGGGAGGATGCAGGGGGTGGGGAGAGAGGGACCAGCTCGACATGTCAAGGGAGGAAGTAAGGGAGGGAGGGAGGGAGAGAAGGAGGAAGGGAGGGAGGGAGAGAAGGAGGGAGGGAGGGAGGGAGAGAAGGAGGGAGGGAGGGAGGGAGAGAAGGGCATGAACTTGAGGAATGAGAAGGAGAGCCTGTCCAGAGGAAACTCCAGTCAGGCTGTTGAGAAGAAGGAATGAACTGAGTGGTGGGTGACAGAGGCTGTGGACAAGCAGGAGAAGCAAAATTCACCTGAAGAGAAGAGTTTCGTGGATACCCAGGAGGAGAAGAGTGTGTCTTCCTGGTAAGGTTCATCTTGGATTAAGGTGGATACTGCCTGAGAAACATGCTCCTGTCCTGGGATGCTCAGGCAGGGTGTGACTGTGGAGAAGCGATGTCACAGACTTCCCCGGAGTCCCTTCCTCTCGCTTTACTTGCCTGGGCTTTGACCTGATCGGGTACCAGCTGTGTCTCTGTCTCCACAGCCTTCTTCCTTCAGGCCCCTGTGGTGCTGTTACTCCATTCAGGGGTTACATAAAGTGATATGAATTTCATGTTCCAATTTGGGGATTTCTTGACTTTAAATGGGTAAGATTACACGATTCTTCTGTCTGGTGGGAATAGATAAGTAGGATATGGCAGGGTTGTACACCATTAATTCCCTGACAAGGCCAGCAGCTGGTGGCATACCTTATGCTCGGTGCTCATACTTAGGGTCAAGATTAGAAGGAGACCTAACTGCCATAGAGCTGCAGGTGATGGTCAGTGGTATCGTGTGCCACTTTCCTGAGTGAAGTATCTGCAACATTCTCCTGCTTACCTTTCACATAGGAGCCTTTCCTTGAATCAGCAGGGGCAGCATCTTTGGGGATCACTTACATGAAGTAAGATGAGTCCACTGTGTATCTACTTATGTGGGAAGGTGAATTTCCCAAACCTGATCTTAATGTATACTTGCCAAGCAAATTGATCTTGCTTTCCTCTACAGAGGCTGCTGGCAGGGTCAATGGGAATCTGGGCTTTTGTGACCGCTCATACATTTGTCTGGAGTCCACTTCCTCGACCACATCTTGTATCTGTAGCCTTGACCAAGTCCTATGCTGCAGTCTGTTCTGCCCAGCCTTAGTAACAGGCATAGAGCACTGAGCACGATGAAGACTTGAGTCTTTTGGTTCCCTGTGTCCCTTCCAGCATCTACTTACTGATGAGACTCATTCCTGCTTCCTGTGTTTCTAATCTATTGCCATGTCAAAACACCATGATCAACTTCTAAAGGAAAATGTCAAATTATATTAGCCAGTTCCAGAGACTAAAGTTTATAACCATCACTGTGAGGAGTCTGGCAACAATCAGGCAAGTATGAGGCTAGAGAAATGCTGAGGGCTCTTCTTTGATCTAGAGAGAGGGAGAGGGAGGAGGGGGAGGGGGAGGGGGAGGGGGAGGGGAGGGGGAGACAGAGAGAAGGAGAGGGAGAGAAAACACTTACTTGAAATAGCTTTGCCTTTTGAAACCTCAGAATTCGTCCACCCCCCCGACACACCCCCTTTTTGAGGGCTTTAGCTCCCAATCCTTCCCAAACAGCTTTGCCATAGGGTATCCAAGTGTCCAAACACTATCTATGGTGGCCATTTTCATCCACATCCCAACATCATCAAAAGGCTTGGATTGACACTCCATCAGACTGGGTTCTGCCTGTTGAAGTCCCCTGCCAATTGTGCTCTGCCTGTATGTTTATAGAGCAGAAGTGTCACCCATGTCTCATCTCTCTTCCTACGCAGACATTCCAGAAAGCATCCTGGAAGGCTTGTCTCTTCATGACTGCCATCTTAGGACGAGTTGAGAAGTGACTCTTGTGGTCCATATTCTTTCCTTAAGAAGCTTAAGGTTTTCTTTTTTTAGCTATTCCTATAGGGCTCCCACATCAACATTGGATGACTCATGTCTACGTCACAAGGTCAGTATTCATTAGATCATGATCCTAGGGCTCAGAGAAAGGACAAATAACAACCATACCCCATAATACTCATTGAGAGAGAGAATACACAAACCCACCAGTCGTCTGGCATATGTGACAATGCAAGTCTGACTATGGTAACAGCCTGTCAACCATCCCATGCTACAGACCTGTTGCAGTTGGCTCAAATAGGAGGGACATTCAAGGTCAGTGTCTCCTAGCCCTTAACTATCCTGGCCACAGTATATCAAATGTTGTGGCCCAGTGCAGGACACCATGGTGTTTAAAAATTA
>JADRCC010113517.1:0-11184 GCA_019843855.1 Hylomyscus alleni
ACACACACACACACACACACACACACACACACACACACACAGGCTAAACTAATTTTTAAAGATAGTTAAAGCAGAAAGCAGCCCTGCGCTCCACAGTAGACTTGCAGACTCCCGTGCTTTCTGCCTCGAAGCTTCCTTCACCTTCTCTTGGTGCAGCTCGTAGAGGTGGAATCTCTGAGCGTGTTGCCTGAAATGTCTATTTCCCCTTTAGTTGAGACCGTTGGGCTGACAGGCTTGTGCCCTAAGGATGTCCGTCTCCTCATTTGCGTCATTCCCCAGGAGGAGTCCTCCTCTGCTTCTCTAACACATCTCCATTCCGTTTCTTTTCCATTTACATGAATCTTGACCCATCTGATTGGGGTGACATCATTTTCTTCCTGTTTCTTATGCTTGAGGTCTACTGAGTTTCTTGTATCTATCTATGGGTTTGTGGGTTTCTTCAACATTTGAAACATGTTTCGTATGCACCATCTTCTGAGGCTCAGGTTACACGTGTGTTACACATGTGTTACATGTATGTTACACTGCCTTAAGTTGTCCCTTGGGTCACTAGTGCTTTGCTTCCTTTTAATTTTTTTCTTGTTTGCCTTCATCTTGGCCTCCACTGTTGTCTTCATATACACACCCTTTTCCTCTTCACCCTTGTTCTGCTGATAAACCTGCCAAGTGCTTTTTTAATGGTGTAAATGTAAATTCCTTCCCCGTTACCTTTTGTGTGATTTCTCTATCGCTTTGCAGTTTCCATGGGAATCACACAGAACATCCTGAAGTGGGTTGGTTATACCAGCCCTGCCTCGGGCAACAGCAAGGGAATAGCCTGCTCCCCTGTGCCCTGCCTGCTCCCCTCAGTTGCTGATGCCTCAGAATTACACCTTTATACGTTTGAATCCAAAGCTTGAGCTGACAATATTTTAAATGTGTTAGTCTCAATTCACATGAAAACAAAACATAGGAGTGCAAGCCAAAGCTCCAATATTGCTAGCTTTTAGACTAATGGCTTCTTTAATGCATATGTTCTTTGCATAAGGCAAACAGAAGGATCGTAAACCTGCTACAGTCACATAAGCTTTTGAATTTGAATTTGAAGGGATCTTTCTTTTTCCCATGTCAGATTTCAAGGGTCCTGGAATGTGTGTTCCAGGTCCTGTGAGTCTGTAAGGCAGGGCCACCCACACATCAGGGGAGGCCAGTGCAGTATGCCAGGGTCTCCATTTCCCCTCAGAATGTGGTTGGTGCTGCATGCGGCTGTCCACACGGCAACATGATCTACCTCACAGCAGAGATCTTCCTCATATGGAAGTGACCTTCCTTTCAGCAGGGAGACCCCTGTTACACGGAAATGACATTCCTCAGAATAGGGTAGCCTTCCTCACAGTAAGATGACCTTCTTCACAGTATTGTGGCCTTCCTTCTACGGAGGTAACTTTTCTCACAGTAGAATGTCCTTCCTCATGGAGGGACCATTCTTGTGAACCTAGCTTCATAAGAAATCCCCTGCCTGTGTTCTTTCGATGAAGACCGGTCCTGTGTCCTAGCTTGGGCGTGATGCGAGGGAACACGGATAACCTTCTCAGATGATCACTGGGTGCACATCTAGTGGGGGCCTGTGGTAGCCATCCTCTGTGGTAATCTGCACCACAGAGGAAGCACACTGCCTCCACTGCTCACAGTGCTTTGGCTGTCTGAGTGGCTCTCCTTATGTGAGCAGATCTCCTTCTCCTCGCCTCCAGTCACCTGGGATGTGGGAAACAGCCGGCGCTCAGCACTGAAAGGCCACAGCTTTGAGACCTTTCACCCCAGCCCAAGGTGACCACCATGTTGGCTCTCAGTCTCCAAAAGCTAATTACCATGATCCCTTGGCCACTGGTCTGCTCTGCTCCTGGAACACGGTGGCCTTGTCTGTGCTGGGACCTCACTGTCACTGTGAGTCATTCCAAGGAGGAGCTTGGCACTGTCATGCCCCGGTGGTAAGCAGCATTCTGGTGTAAGAGCGGCAACTCACCACATAACAACCTGGAGCCTGAGGTTTGGACCTGCCTTGTGCATCTATGTGCCACCTTCCTCCACGCTCCAGGTGGGGCTGGTCCACAGATGGCAGGGACTGGCAGTGGTGAGGGCTACAGCAGGACAGAGTCTTCAGTGATTGAGTCAACATGTGGCATAATTAAGAAATTTAATTTTCTGCCGGGCAGAGGTGATGTACACCTTTAATCCCAGCACTTGGGAGGCAGAGGCAGGCGGATTTCTGAGTCCGAGGCCAGCCTGGACAGCCAGTGAGTTCCAGGACAGCCAGTGCTATACAGAGAAACCCTGACTTGAAAAACAAAAGAAAACAAAATAAAAAAACAAAAACAAAAAAAGGAAAAAAGAAAAGAAATTTAATTCTCAGCTGGACGGTAATAGAGCATGCCTTTAATCCCAGCACTCCAAAGACAGAGGCTGGTGGTTCAAAGTCAGCCTGATCTACAGAGTGAGTTCCAGGACAACCAGGACTATACAGAGAGACCTTGTATTGAAAAAGAAAAAGAAAAAGAAAAAAAAGAAAGGAAGAGAGAGAGGGAGAGGGAGAGGGAGAGGGAGAAGGACTTTGTCCTCAGGGAACTCCCTTCACGGTCACCTCCAAGCGTGTGATCTTCCATCTCCCCAGAGAGGAGCAGACTCTTCTGTTCTTTGACCATTCTCACAGGGACCAGTGTGAGAATAGCCCAGACCTGTGTCTCCCCAAGATGGGCCACTCTTCAGAGCCTCAACTAAGCATCGCCACCCTCTGTGCTTCCTTGTGTTTTTCTTACATAAGACAGATATTTGTAAACTGTGGCCCAAGGCCTGGCCTACACGGGGCCTGTCGAGACACTTCGTCACTGCTATCTAAAGAGCCATCGTGCTGAGCCTCAGCAGGCTGCCGTGTCAGGAGCTCTCCATGCCCTCTGTGCTTTATGGGGTGCGATGCTGCCACCCCCGCCACAGCCACACTTACCTACTCCGCAGCTTCCATGGAAACAGAAATGAGCCTTATCCCTTGGCACGGTGAGCACAGAGGCTGCTTGTCACCTAGGGCCTGCCTGCACCATGAGGCTTCAGTTTACACAGCAGACCCTGCTGGTCAGTCAGACCTGGCCACAGGTCGAGGAAGGCTGTGCTCCCCCAGGATACCTTCAGCAGAGGTGCAGCATTTGGAACATTGTGTGACCCACCTTGCCAGGAAGGCCAGTATTCACTGCTCACAAACACTGCCTTCTGCATTATTACTCTTAACTTTTATCCGGCACAGGAAAGCCCACGGGACTGGGGTGGGGGCTTTTCCCTATGGAGCCCAGTTTCTAGTTCGCTCCCCGAGCAACTGCCTCACTGAGCTTGCATGGATCCCTTGGTGAGGTGAGGTCACTGCCCGAGTTTCTCTCCTTGCAGTATGTTGTATTGCAAGCTGACGGACATTGTACGGATCAGAAACACTGTCTGCGCAGTCGCTGTTCCATACCGAGCTGAGGCGATATCTTCCCCAGTTCTTACTCCTTTGTCAGTGTGCTTATGGCCATGTTCACCCTCCCTCGGTCCTCTGCTTTCCCACCCTGCTGGGACATCTGGGAGTGTCAAGGGCCCGGAGGCTGTGACACCGTCCAGTGCTAAGTGAACTGCTGTACCGCTCCATCCATTGACAGCTCCTCTACAGATGGAGTCTCCAGTCTTCAAGGCCAGCGGATGTGGAGTTCAACACTGAGTCCCAGAATCTGCCCAACAGGGGACAGTGACAAGGGCTGCAAATGCAGCCCAGAGTGGTGGCGACAAGCCAAGAGTGTTTTGAGGAGAAGGTTGGGACTGGCAGACAGAAATCTTGCAATGACCTCTGTCTCTTGGCACAGAGCTATTGGGACACTTTGCTTCGACTGGTTGCTTATTCTGTTGGCAAACAGTTAAAAAGGGGGAGGTAGTGCCCCCCACAGAGCTAGGTGGAGGGTGGCCTGAAGCATTGCTAAATGAAAAGCTTGGCTTCTGTCCTGTCCTACTAAGCTGTTTATTTTTCTTGTGATCACATGGATGGTTCAAGTAGCAGGATCTCCGCATGGGGTGGAGCAGGGCACACAGAGGAGCCCAGGGCTTGAAGGGAGGTGTTCCGGCAGGGGCTCCACACCTATGGCAATGGGGTGAGTTGACAAGTGGGTTCCTTAAGTGCCCCATAGCCAAGGTGAAATCCCAAGGGGACCGTGTCTAGGAAGCAGCAAGCACGAAGCTCTATAGTCCAAGCATCGTTCCAGCCTTCTCTGCCTCCTTTACGTTTGCGCCTATTTGTTCAGGGCCACTGCTACTGCGACCCCTGTCCCCTGACTCCAGTTTCCCTATGCTCAAGCCCATGTCCTATGCCACAAGCCTGCATGGATCTGCTGGAGACCCCAAGAGGGCAAAAGCACCCCAGGGCCCATGGAGCCCAGCACTGGACGGGAGACCTGAGCTGGACCGTGAGCGTGGATGGTGGGCCACTGTCAACTCAGGGAGCCACGAGTCCCAGGCAGCAGCCACCCACAGCTCCGTGGGTTCTTGTATCTTTAGATTCTTCATCTGTTCACAAGTGTTTAAAGATGTCTCCTTCAGCTACCGTTTACACTTCTGCCTAGAGAGACTGAAGGTTTAAAACAGAACTAGAAACTTGCTTTTGCTTCAAAAATAGCCTGCTCACAGAAGTCTCCCAGCCTGAAGAGGCTGGGCCCGTTGTACATACACAGGGCTGGAGAGCAGAAGGTTTCATCATAGCCAGGGTAGTACCCGCCCCGCCCCCCGCCCCCCCAGGCAGCCAAGGCTGGAAATTCTAAGCCCACTTTTATCCCCACAGACTCAGCCAGTGCCCAATCCGATGGCCTACTACCTGCATAGGTCACCGTGGTGGTTCCACCGCTTTGAGACACTCAGCAACCACTTCCTGGAGCTCCTCGTGCCTTTCTTCCTGTTCCTCGGACGGCGGCTGTGCATTCTTCACGGGGTGCTACAGATCCTTTTCCAGGTAGGCTGTGCCAAGGAACCACCTCTCAGGGTCCCCCATGAGTCTACAACCTGCCTCATCATTTCTGTGTTAGCCCCACAGCCATGGGGAGAGGCCTCCCCAGCTCCATATCACTCCCTGCAGGCCCCCCTGGCCCCCACCGTGTCCAATCCAGGCTGGATTCCAGGGTCCCCCTTCTCAGTTTCCACGAGCCCACGGCCATGTCTGGTTGTCCTCGGGGAACTGTCCAAGGGCAGGAACACAGACCTTGCTAAAGCACTGTGGCCCCATGCACCTTCCCTGTGTTCTTAAAGCCAGTCCTAAAGCTTAAGTTTCTTTCTACCAGGAATCAGGGCAAGTTGTCAGTTTAAGACAGGGTCTTGCCACATAACCCCGACTGTCCTGAAACTTGTGATCTGCCGGAGGGCCGACATCACAGGCACGTGCCGCTCTCTGCTTTGCTCTCATCTTGCTTTTCCAGTCAGGGTCTCAATACGTTGTCCAGGCTGTTCTTAAACTTATGATCTTCCTTCCTCAGCCTCTGCAGGAGCAGGGATGACAGGCCTGCACCGCCAGGCCAGGGTCATCTTGTGGTTTTGGTTCTTCATTTTCAGTCACGAATGGATGTTGACCTAGGCTGACATTTTCCCGGTCAGTCAGGAGAGGGTCGATGGTTGTTTTCCCCTTCGATATGCTAATGAGATGAATCGCATTACTGCTGCTCACGTTGGGCGAGTTTCATATTCTGGAATAAACTCAGCTTGGTCATGCTGCGGATATTTTAATATATTGCTGGAGCTAATTTGCCAGTGTTTTGTTTTAGATTTCGCATGGTTGTCAGTGAGAGAGACCTGTCTGTAGTTTTCCAGCCTAGTGTAAGCCTAGTGTGGAGTCCCTGTCTGGGCCCATTGCCCCACACTCAGAAGACAAGCCCCTCTCTGAAGGGTCTGCAGAGACCCCGGCAGTCCATTCTCAGAGCCTGGGCAATGCTGGGTGTACATCCGAGCAAAGCTTTGAGGTCCTTGCAGTGATCCGGCCCGTGACTGTGGGACATCCTTCTCAAAGCAGCTTTGGCTGGGGATAAATACGTCTGTTTCAGCTGTTTTCAAATTTGCTAGTAAAAAGGGGAGAGAGAACACCATGTTCTCCTCAGTGCAAAGTTTGGGTCCATGAGACTGTCTTGCCACCTCATGCCCTTCTTACTCTATGAAGGGCTATATTTAAATCAGGACTAGCTGTGAGCAGACTTTCAGCCTTACTAGCACCTTTGCCACAGTGACCTTGGGCTACGAAGCCGTCTCTGGCCCCTCCCTGTTCTCCAGCACCCAGTGCACCAATAGGTTAGCTCCATTTTGTCCTGTATTTCAATCAGGATACTTCTAGAATCAATGCAGAGATCACAGAAAATTCCTTGTGCCCCAGGTCTCCACTGTGAGCCACTTCACATGATGGGGTTCCCGGGGGCAGTGTGATGGGGTTCCCGGGGGCAGTGTGATGGGGTTCCCGGGGCAGTGTGATGGGGTGCACAAGACTCACCTAGGTTCTCTGGGTTTGGACAGTGGAGACTGTTTGTCCACCATCACTGTCATGCCTTCCTCCCCTGAGAGTCGTTGGTAAACACTAGTTCATCCTCCCCTACACTGACCCCTGGCCTTCAGTCGTTCCGAAGCATCCTGGAGTTGGGCCCACAGCTCTCCAGCCATCTCTAGTCATCTTCGCTAGCCAGCTTCTCCGTCATGTGTTTGGGGCTCCTTGCATCTCCCTATGGCTTAACTACTCATATCTCCTCCGAGCCAACATCCTCATGGAGTGCCCGTTTCCCACGCATTTTCTGAAGGCCACAGACAGTGCTCATCTTGAGATGACAAAAAGATGTGCCCTGCTGGCCCCCACACCCAGGCCCCACCCTGCCCGGGAAGCAGATCATCCAGCTGGGTGGACCAGATATGGGGGAAGAGCCATAGCCTCGTGTGTCTCCATCTTGTTCTGACCCGTGTATAAAGCTGGATAGGGCAGTGGAGATGCTCCTGGACCTGTTTGGCCTAGAAAGGAAGTTGGAGTCTAGACTGGGCCTTCCAAAATATCACCCAGAGCCTCAGGGAGTGAGGACCAAGACTGGCACATGTGTCCCACACTAAGCACCCAGGGATATTTGCAGAGAATCTCTTCCTGCAGAGCCAGCTGCACAGAGACAGGTATCAAGAGTCTAAATCTGGGCATGACTGATGGGGTCTCCTGGGGTTCAGGTGTCTCCTCTTCCTTGTGTACAAGGGGCTGTGCAGCAAGCTTCTACCAGAAACCCCTGTGTAGTAGACCCTAGAAAATGAAAAGGCCTACACCACACCCTGCAGGACCTACCAGCCACCTTGAGCCACTCTTAACTCCTGTAGTCCTTGAAGGGGCAGCAAGGCATCCCCAGTGTTAATTCTGTCAAGTAGGGGGTCCCTGGCTAGCAGTTTCCACCTGACTCTCATGGTGCAGAACATGGAACTGGCCACACAGAGTCTGGAAGAAATGGAGGGAGGCAGGGCTATGGCTTCTCCCCGGGCCTGGTCCCATGTCCCCAGATCCAGCATTGACACTTCCTGCCCACCAAACAGTCAAGTATAGGATTGGGCTGAGCCTTTCCATCCCAAGAGCCCGTGTGGAAGGTGTTAGGAGAGACTGTGCGCTTTTGACCATGCGGAGCTGTGGCCAACACACAGCGCCCACCGCACTGTGGCACCTGAGGGCAGCCTCGTGTGGAGCTGCACTGCTCCCACCCTGACCCACTGGTTCCTGTGTCCCTTCCTGTGGGCCAGAGCTTGAGTTCACTCACTTCCTCCCACACTCAGTTTACACAGCTGCTCCTAGGATCCCCGCAAGGCCGCAGGAGGGGATGACCCCGGAAGGGGCGGTATGGTCAGCCTCCGCCGCTGAGCTAGGTCAGGACATCCGAGGCCCACCACGGTATCAGTCCTCACCAAGGAACGAGAAGGAGGTGGGGCCGGGCCTGAGACTCAGCAGTAGGAAGGCAGGAGGAGAGCTTGTGAGAGGCAGCTTCTGAGGTTGGGTCCTCTGTTAAGGTCTCATGGGGCTACCTTGAGAGTACACACATGCACTCTGTGGAAGGTCCCTGTGACTACATGCATGTCCTGTGTGGAAGGTCCCTGGACCCCATCCATGACCTCCGTGGAAGGTCCTGTGACCACATGATGTCCTCCGGAAGGGCCTCTCAAGCTCCTGCCTCTCCTATGGAAGCCTGCTTGCAAGAATATGGTCCTCTGTGGTAACTGCAAGCCCAGCGGGGACATCCAGAAATCCCCCCTTTTCCTTTTGGGGTCATGTTGCATCTGCCTGGAACATCTGCTGTAGCCTCTCTAGGGCTAAATTCCACCAACACACGTTCATCTTCCTCCACCGTCCCCGAGCCTCGCCTGCTCCAGGCCGGTCAACTGCAGAGCACACTGAGAGCTCACTGAGGACTCTGCCGGCCACGGGTAAACACAGATGGGCTGTGACGAGATTCATTTCCCTCAGAGGAGAAGGCGGCGGTGACGATAGGAGGAAAACAAGAAAGATAAGGTCCCTTTGGAGCACTTGGACCACGAGCGCTGCATGATGAATTCCAGTCTTGCTGAACAAATAGGCCGTGTGGGGAGGGGGACTCTGAACTGCGTGGGCTGAGCGGGCCTGACCCCTGAGCTCAGCCGCCATCTGTCCACCTGGGCAAAGTGTCACGGGCTCTCCTCAGTGCTTTATTAGAAACAGGATTTCACCTGGCGATGGTTAACCTGCATCGTCACCTTGGCTCTAGGTGACAAATCTGCTCCAGGAGACAAATACCTGAGCGTGTCCGTGAGGGTGTTTCAGAAAGGATTAATTGAGGAGGAAAGACCCCACCACCCTGAACATGGGTCACACCATCCCACAGGCTAGAGCCCCAGACTCAATGAAATAGAAGGAGGGGGCAAAGGGAGCCGAGCCCCAGCATCCACCTCTCCCTGCTTCCTGACCACAGGCCCAATGCGCCCAGCCACCTGAGTCCCATGCTTTCCCCTCCTTGGTAGACCATACGCCCTCAAACTGTGAGCCAAACCCTTCCTGGACCCTTAAGTTGCTTTTGTTGGCTTTTCCACAACAGGTAACTACAAAGTGGGCTCTGTGGCTCTTGGTTCTCTGGGAGTTCCCACCTGAGTGTGGGGAGTTTTGAAAATAGGTTCAATACCAGTGGCCCCTACCAACAAGGTCATGAGCTGGGGGTGGGGGGGCATTATTTCAGTCAGAGCTCCTGGGACATGCAACCATGGCTGTCAGGCAGCCGAGGAGGCCTCATGTAATGCAGGGTTCTAGGCCATCAGGCGGTTCAGCTTGCTGAGCCTGCCCAGCTCATGGCCGTAGGACATCACCCCAGCCTCACCGGGGCAGGGTCAGACAAACGTCTGCAGCAGGTGGGCATGGCCCCTCAGCAGAGTGGGCATCCAGAGCCTCACCCCAAGGTGTTTAGGTACAGCCTCCCTGCTCACGAGCCAGAGATAATTTGAACTGTCTTAGGTGTCTACAGAAAGAAAACAGTGACTTCTGAAGGCTCCGTCACCAACTGTCACACGAACCAGATGACCCTCAAGAAGGTACTGACTACAGCTTTCAAGGTAACAGGTTCTAAGACTGCAGCCCAATAGGATGCCCGGTAACCATGTAGCAGCTGGGTGCCACCCGAGGCCCTCCCTCCAGCAGCCTTGAGCAGCATCTGCAGACACACTGCGAGCCTGAACAGCACTTTTCTATGCCTTGCTTCCCGTGAAAATAGCCATGACTGGAAAAGAAAGGAATAAAGGGCTGCCCCATGCCCCTGGAAGCTAAGTGGGGAGGATCCTGGCACAGAAGTGCGCACCACAGACAGTTCACACATTTGGTCCACAGAGGAGAAGTCAACAGGGCACACAGATTAGAGGTGAGCAGCAACCCAGCCCGTTGCATCATGGGACGTCTTCACATCTGCCACCCGCAAGCTGGAAGCCCAAGAAGGCTGGTAGTCGGGTCCCAGTCCGAACCCAAGGACCAAGAACTGTGGAAGGCAGTTGACTTCATGCTGGCTTTATCCACCCACAGGCCTGAGCAGGAAGAAGTAGGCATCCAGCTCTGGGAGAAGAGATGGGCCTTTCCTGGACTCTCTTGTTCTCTCCAGACCCTTGGTGGGTGGGTGGGTGATGCCCAGCATGATGCTTGAGAAAGGGTCCAAAGAGAAACAGAAAGAGAATGAAAAATTGCGTGAGTCCCTGGCCAGGAACGCTGAGCACCTTCCGCTAGAGTACACCAGTGTAAGGGAAGAACATGAAAGATTACAGAGAGACAACCAGGAGCTGACTCAGGAGGTCTGCAGCAGCCGCCGCCAGGAGCTGAGCCGGGTCCAGGAAGAGGCAAAGTCAAGACAGCAGCTGCTCTCACAGAAGGACAAATTACTTCAGTCCCTCCAAATGGAGCTTAAGGTGTATGAGAAGCTGGCCGAGGAGCCTCAGAAGCTACAGTAAGATGGCAACAAGTGCCGGGTGCCGGGCGGTGGTGGCGCACGCCTTTCATCCTAGCACTTGGGAGGCAGAGGCAGGCGGATTTCTGAGTTCGAGGCCAGCCTGGTCTACAGAGTGAGTTCCAGGACAGCCAGGGCTACACAGAGAAACCTTGTCTCGAAAAAACTAAAAAAAAAAAAAAAAAAAAAAAAAAAAAAGATGGCAACAAGCGTCCCGAGGCCAGTGATAATTCATTTGATCTGTTTGGATCCACCCAGGCCATGGCACCTAAATCGGCTTCTGAGATCCCTCTGCTCTCAGAAACTGATGTTGACTCTCTCTCCTGTGACAGTACCAGTTCTGCCACCAGCCCCGCTTGCATGCCCTGCCTGGTTGCTGGCCACCACGTGTGGTGGGTGATGACCAACTGATCAAAGATGATTTCTCTTTCCTGGTGCTTGCTCTGCTGCAGAAGTTTTGCTGCGTTCTGCAGCTTCTTTTCTTGTTCAGACAATTTTTTTGTGTAGTTTCGTGATCTCTGCATTGGGCAGAGCATCGTCATTGGGTCTGGTTTTCAAATGCTTCTCTTCTGGACCTGCACAGACACCCCCAAAACAGTGCTCCATCAGCTAGCTGGATACCCCTCAGCCAAGTCAGGCTCCCACATGTGATGCTTATTCTATTCTATCAAAGTAAGCCAAGCACGCAGCACACACCTGTAACCTC
>JADRCC010113521.1:0-13557 GCA_019843855.1 Hylomyscus alleni
CCTCCTCCTCCTCCTCCTCCTCCAGCCACAGCTGTTCTCAGCTTGTCCCCACTGCCCATCAGGGAACAGCTCAGAACATAATTGAGCAGCTGTGGCTGTAAAAAGAACCCAGTTCAGAATGAGACATCATGTCCAGCAAATGTGTGCTGCGACCTTTGACTGGGGCTGACACACGTGACAGGCTGAGCCCACTCAGTAAACATCCTCTGGGCCCCTCTTTCTGCTTGTGTGCCACAGGGTCAGGACTTGGAGGGACATCCCCTACCTTGACTCCCTTTCAGAGGTCACAGTTACGTGTTCTCTAAGTCCATGGGTTCCCTGACCACTTGTTCTGTTCAACGTGCTCATCAGAAGCCATATTTGAACCAGCACCTACCATCCACGGTCCACCTTCTGTCTGGACCCCACTCATTACAGAATTTTAGGAAACCATAACCTTGTTTGACCAGATCACTCCAGCACACGTGTTGCTTTGAATTCTAGCACAGGATTCAGCGTGACATTTTCCTTCGATTCCTCTTCCAAGCCAACAGAGTAAGGGCTATTTTCCAAAAAAACAACACATTATTAACAAATGAATAAGAGCCAAGAAAACCATACAGCCAGCATATTTAGTCCACACAGCTTGTTTTGAATGCAAATTGCAAATATATTTAATTCACAAGGCTCTTGGGGAAACTTTCAGACCTCTTACATCCAAGAGAGCCAAGAAAGCCACCAACATGAGGACTGCTCACTGGCCAAGGGCTGCCCAACACAGGACGGTGCCAGGTTCCCGAAAGTGGAGAGCTCATTCTCAGAACCCTGGTATGGCCTCCCACCCCACCCACTAGCCAGCCACACTCCTTCACCCCATGTTCTGCCTTTGCCTTAAGAGTGGCCATCTGGCCATGGTCAACAGCGTCCAAGAAGCTTCCGTGTGATCAAGGACAGGTTAGCTGTGAGAAAAGAAGCCGCCACTGTGACAGCCTCCATGAACACAGGACAGAACCGGGCCCTGAGTACTTTCAGGTCCAAATAGACTTGATTTATGAAATGCAAGCAAAGTTTCCAGCAGGCCTGGCACGTCTACAGCCTTGGAGAAAAAGCCTTAATTATACTGCCTCTGCTCATTAAATAGATAAGATCTTAGCAGAGGCAAGCTATGTTTTGTCTTCAGGAAAAAATGTAAATCCATCTGGCTCCATATTTTACAGTAGGCATCAATATCCTAAGGCCATGCGAGATGCCCTGCGTTTTCATCTTCCTGAGGCTGGGGAGGGGAAGGGGAGGGGAAGACAGAAATGGAACGTCAACAGGAGCTCCAAGGCTGACAGCTTGTTGTGGATAGTGATGGATTTGAACATTCCTGTTTCTACAGAACTCCAGAGCACATCAGGCCTGGCCTGGGGACTGAACCAGGTAATAAAGCATACAAGGCCAGTGGAGGAGACAGCCCTGGCATTTACCACAGAAGTGCCTCCTGCTGAACATGGAAGCAGTCGGCCTCGAGATGGAGTCCTCCCAGCCCCTTGTAGCCTCTCATCTCACAGAGTGAGATAGTGCTCTCTCCTGAGCACACAGCACAGTGTAGGCCCGGAAGGACTCTCCGTTCACATTCACAGGAACCATGGCCAACTGTACCTCAGTGACTACACGGACTCACCCTCAGCCCCAGGCCTTCAGCTCCTCTCCAGGATCTCATCCACCCACACTTTTTCTCCTTAAAATCTTTTTCTCCAAGCCCTTATTCCCCAAATCTTCGATTTTTAAATCCAGTTGCCAACTTGACATTTGAAACTCAAGTGTCTAAGAACACCACTACAGTGTTGAGTAGGAGCCTAAGAGAGCATGTTCTTGTCTTGTGTCTGATCCTAAAACAGAGGAATCTAAGTAATTCTTTAATTTAGATATTTATGCTTCACACATTATAAAGATAATCCAAGGGTAAATGTTAATCTTCGGGTTAAATCTACTTTCAGTTCTTAAATATACTGTATCATCTATGAGCTGCATTTTTTTTTCTTGAGTAGCTGTCTTGTTTTTACTGTTTCTTGCTATGCCTGACAATTTTTATTGTATTCCTGACAAGATCTCTATTTTCTAGGAGTCTAAATAATACTGTCATTCTTTTTTTAAAAGATTTATTTATTATTTAATGTATATATGAGTACACTGTATGCTGCCTTCAGACACACCAGAAGAGGGCATCAGATCCCATTACAGATGGTTGTAAGTCACCATGTGGTTGCTAGGAATTGAACTCAAGACCTCTGGAAGAGCAGTCAGTGCTCTTCACCACTGAGCCACCTCCCCAGCCCCAATACTGTCATTTGTAAAAGGACATTGCCACTAGCTCTAGAAAATAAGTAAAATCACTGATGTACATCTGCAATCCTGCTGTGATCCTGCTTGGTTTTTTCTTGTTGAGGCAGATCCACTCTTGTTTCCTGAGTCTCAGGCTACGGCTCTTATCCCCAGGACACGCAGTTATTCTTAAGGCATAGTTTTCCATTATATTTGCTGAATGTTTCTAATGTTATAAATTGAGTTAATTTGATTCTGCCTTGACCATCTTCCAATTCTTTCAGATCTTTAGTTAGTTCTATCAGGATGCCAGACCCAGGGTATCCACTTGTTTTGGGAATCTCACCTTAATCAGAATACAGCCCCCATCCTTCAGCCAAGGACCATAAGGGCTCCCACTTCAATTCCCACAGTTCCCTTCTCTCCAAGACTCCACCTCACAGCATCCTCACATTCTGACTTCCGGCTCACCCAGCTTGCTATGATGCACTCCCGTGGAATACCAAGCTCTTTGAGCCGCACACGAGAGTGGCAAGACTTGACTTTTTCACGGACTAGCATTGCCCTGCTTGTGCTGCAGCTCTCGATGTACAAAAATAACTTCTTTTCATGGTCTTAGGATTACCACGCTAAGTTGGTAGTTAAACGGTAGCCTTGCCAAATACCTTGCGCCTGAAGGTGCATACTAAAAGCAGCATACTGTTCTCATGCCTGTTGGTGTGTGTACATCATTTTGGGGGAGTCCCCTGTTTTCCCATCCTAGCTGGCTGTTTAATCTGATGGCTTGGCTAAGAGGCCGGTGCTGTTTTAGTTTATGTTTGCATCTTTGCCAAACCTGTTTAAAACTGTCAACCAGCTGAACTTCCTATTCGTGACTGTCACAGCCGACGAAAGGTGCTCGCTTCGGCAGCACACGTTCTAAAATTGGAATGATACAGAGAAGATTAGCATGGCCCCTGCACAAGAACAGCATTCAAATTCCTGAGACACTCCATAACTTTTGTAAAATAAATAAACATTTTACAAAGAAGATGATTGTGAGGAGGGTAACAAATTTGAAGGAGCATGCTTCATGTTCTTTGAGAACACAATACTTTGGCTTTCCTGAACAAGATGCAGAGGAATCCCATCAGGTACTTATGGGAAGCAGAGATAAGGTTCTGGATCCTTTATAAAGTGAATAATGTGTGCAGGCTGTGTTCCTTTAAATCCAAGCCATTTGAGTGCCGGCATGTCCTTGTCGGCATCTCAGTTACATAAGGTTATGATTGTAATAGCAATTGAGACATCTGAAATCACACCACTACTGTTCTAAAATTCAGCACCCTGCTACTCTTATAAATATGGCATTGGTAGAACGACCTAGCAAGAAAACACAGCCCTGTAGTGAAATGACACAGCTTCAGCCACATGCAGGTAAGCTCCATGTTCATGTATCATAAAGTCCAGTTCACGATCTGTAGGCCTGGCTGCATCTGAGAGCTGCTCAATAATGCAGCGCCCCAGCTACCCCCAGCTACTTTTAAGAGGGATTTCCACGATCTGATTTGTTTGCCTGCTAAAGTGTGAACAGCATTTTCACTAAAATGCTTGGTTGTTTTGTAAGGAAACATAGGATTTAGTCCATGTATCCAATGACAAACATTTGCCTCACTGACACCTTCCTTGCATACCTCTGGACAATGTTTCAATGTAGACTTGAAAATGCGCTACAAGTATCAGTTACACTGAACAGGCTTCCTCAAAGGCATAACTGTGTAACTAAAGTGACAAAACAAACGGCTAAGAACGAGTTTTCACCTGTGCGCACAGTGACATCGGCCAGCTAAAAACCAGTTCTCACATGTGCACTCGGTGACATCGGCTCTGAGGTTGCCAGTGATTGTGCAATGCCGGTAAGTTCAGTTGTCTCCCTCTGTCGTTCCTTCCGGCTTTGATACTAGGCCTCTCCCCAAACCTAGAGGCTAGTCAGCCAGTGAGGGCCATAGATGCTCGTCTCTGCTCCCCACAGCACAAGCATCACAGCATGTGAGGGCACACTCAGATTTGATGTGGGTGTTGGTCCCCATGCTTATGTATCAAGCACTCTTGCCCACTGAGTCATCTCCTCAACCCTATTGTAATAGAAAGGGCACAGGTGGGATTAGTTGAACTCACCGTGTGCCCACTCCAAATCGATGTGACTATTAAATAAATGCCAACTGGCACATGTGCCATGAGTAATTATATTTTACAGGAATTGGGTTGTTGGGTGTAGTGGCTACTCCTGGTTGTCAACTTGACTATATCTGGAATGAACTATAATCTAGAATTGGAAGGCTCACCTGTGACTCTAATCTGGAGGCTGAGAGATACAAGTTTCTGACCTGGATCTTGGCATAGAGATCTTGAGGCATAGTGGCTATGAATCCCAGTTT
Organism: Hylomyscus alleni; assembly: GCA_019843855.1. NCBI lineage: Eukaryota > Metazoa > Chordata > Mammalia > Rodentia > Muridae > Hylomyscus > Hylomyscus alleni. The sequence goes on from JADRCC010113521.1 coordinate 4,704, forward strand.
AAGGCAGGGAGATCTCTGAGTTCAAGGTCATCTGGGACAAAGCAAGTCCCAGATCCAGGTGTGGGGCACACACTTTTAATCTGGGCCACACTTTCTGCTGGAGACCTACATTGGAAGAAGGAAGATTCACTCTCTTCTTCACCTTCTTCTTTGCCTTGTGGGACTGAGCAACTGCTAGGTCCTTGGGCTTCTATCCACAGCTGCTACTGACCATTGTTGGGGAGTTGGACTACAGACTATAAGTCATCAACAAATTCCCTTACTATATATAGACTACCCATAAGTTCTGTGACTCTAGAGAACCCTGACTAATACATTGGGTTTTGTTGTTGTTGTTATTGTTTTCAGTGCATCTATTTTTATTTTATATGAATGAGTGCTATGCCTACACATGTCTGTTTGCCATGTGCATGCAATTCTCTCTGTTTCTAGGCACTGGAGTTACAAGCAGTTGTGAGCTGCCATGTGCATGCTAGGAATCAACCGAACTCAGGTCCTCTGCAAGAGGAAGTACTCTTAATTTCTGATCCTTTTCTCCAACCCTGAGAAACTAGTTTTTAAAGGATACCTCTCAAACTCCAGCTCTGTTCCTAAGAGACGCCCTCTCTTCCCTCAGTATCAAGGCAGAACAGAACTTGACTTCCATGAGGCCCATGAGAAGTGGACCACACTCCAGCAGGAGCTCTCTGACACGGCCCAGATTGGCAAGTCGCACACAGTACACATGTTTCTCTGTTTATGGGCATGGTGCATGGTGTTGCTCAACCTCCAGGGTAACAGGCGTTGAAAACTGGAGCAGAGCCCAACATCTGAAGCCTTGGCTACTGTGTGCACGGTTCAGAGGATGGCTCTCGGGTGGGAGGTTCGGGCTCCATCCGCTCTGCAGGCAGAGCTATTGATCGGATTAACGGTGACTCTGGTGACTTTCCAGGCTGTCACTGAAACGAGGGCTGATTCCTGCAGACTTGTGTGATAGAAATTTTCCAGAACTTCACTGGGAGTTTTGTCTCTCTTCTGAGAAGTCAGCCATTTTAACAGGTCCATTTCTCCACTATGGACAATGGGGACAGAAAACTATGATCATGCAGCAATTTACAGATGATTTACCATCACCGCTTAAGATGTCATGTCGCCCCTGAACACCTAGTCAGAAGTAACCTTTCCACAGAAATGTGAATATATACTCTCTTCCACAGAACAATGCACTTAGGTCACTAGACAGCTGTGTCCCTCCCTTCCTAGTTAAGCCTCTAAAGAGCTGAGATGACCTTGTTGGGATGATCTATGCCCACGCATATTGTATCAAGTGGCTATGAAAGTGTGCCCTTGTTCCCAATTGTTAATTGCTGCACAGGGGTGGGGGTGTAACTCCGGGGCAGAGAAAGGGATGCTGGGAGAAAGAGGAGGCCCAATTCACCTGCCGACACAGAGGCAGATGGCAGATTGCATGGAGCAGAGAGGTAGACCTGGCCACATGGCAAGATGCAGACCAGAGCCAGTCTGGTTAGAATACTATGGAGACTGCCAAGCTGAAAGCCTAAGCTTTAAATAAAAAATAGGACTTTATGTGAGTATTTATATCAATGACGAGTCCACAAATGTCGTCCCATTATACTGCCTCGTTTAGTGTCCATCCCAGGGTTCCACAAAGTGGACCCCACACTGTCCCTGTTGCAGGTCACTAAAAGCAGAGTGTGCTGGTAGAATGATCTAGAAGTGGCTGACCTAGAAGTAAGGAGATGACTCTCCAAAACCCGTCAAAAATAATTATTCTCATGGGGTCGGAGAGATGAGTCAGCAGTTAAGAGCACCGGCTTCTGTTCCCGAGAATGGAGGTTCTTTTCCCAGCTCCCACCTGGTGTCTCACAGCATCTATAACTCCAGTTCCAGGGGATCCAATGCCCTCCTCTGTGTACACCAGGCACGCACGGGATGCACAAACATCCACGAAGAAAAAACTCTCACACGAGGATAATAAAAAGCAAAAAACGAAGACATTATTGTCTTGTATTAGAACGGCTGATCCATGGTCTCAAGTCCTCGGGTGCCCCTTAAACAGCTGCAGATCCAGGAACTAGAAACGTTGGGTGGAAACCCCCAAGTTCAGCTGAATAGGAAATGAAAGAATGACAGATTCAGGTTCGATTTAAATTTTTCCAAAATATTTGCTGAGGGCCGGATGAAGTTGTGTGCTTGGGTGGTGACATCTGATAAGCCCTTGATAGATAGAAAGGTGACGTGAGTCATACAAAGGGATGGCAGGTCTCCTACCTCTGAGGTGTCCCACAGGAGGCAAGAGTGTGCAGCAGCTGATCCGTACCGTCTCGGGATAGCTGCCTGCGACAGTCTCTTCCCATCGGTCAACTGGCAAAATACAAACAGAATCTTTCCTCCAGAGAGGCCGTCATTCAACATTTGCCAACGTGTGATTGATTAAAGATCAAGTGGCTGGCATGAAAGGAATCTGCACATAGGATCCCACACTGAAATGCCACTTGGGAAGGTGGCCCTCAGGGCCCCTCCAATAGCAATTGGGTTTGAAATATCTCTAGTCCCGTGTGAAGAGGAAAACCCAAAGCCTGGGCTTATTGCTTTTTGTAACCTCCACCAACTTCACAGGGCTGACCATCTTAGCTTCCAAAACTCTCTGATGGACTTAGTTGGGGGTCGAAGTCTCCAACACCAACACTGCCAGGACCACCAGGCCCCTGCTCAATAAATACAGCCTCAGAAGCTGGCTATTTGGCTCGGATCCCGAGTTAACAGCCTATCTGGAATTGGGCTGTTCTGATCCATAGCATGAGAGTTCCCCTGCAAGCTTCCATGCAGAAAAGGAACGATCTGGATGCTCTGCTCCCGAACCATCCGGAAGGCAGAATCCCAGAGACTGAAGGGATCTTCCTACGCCAGCTCCTGGCATCCAGTCCCCTTGGGGAACAGATAGACACGGGGCCACTGGGATAAAAGGGTAGGTACTGGAGTCTGGAGACACACAGATGGAGGCATTTAGCAGTTATCACTAAAGAAGGGTACAACAGCAGTGGCCTTCACTGCCTAGGGGACACCTGGCTTCCTCCCATGAACAAGACATTTGTATAGCTATAGTTTTCTTGATCTGCACCATACAGCTTTGGCTACATATTGTCAAGTTGCAGGACCCAGGCCTGGCATAACTCAAAAAGCATCTGAATGAGCTAACAGTAAGAAAAGAACTGGAAAGCTCAGATTTCAGTCCCCTTGGAGACTCTAAAAAAAAAGTCTGTCTTTCTCCAAAAGGCCTCCCAAACAAATCTCCCACAAAGACACCACCAACTCCCAGAACCCCCGGTTCCTTTCTCCAGAGGTTTCCTAGCGCAGGTCAGCCCAGTCTGATCTGCTCGGGGCTGCCTTGCTTCTTCAGAGAGAGCAGGTGCTCTGCGACAGCTGGCACTGTCATTGCCACTTTGTAATCTCCACTTTGGTCCTGAGTCATTCCATGGGGTCTAGCTCAACATTCCCGAGCTACGCACCTCACAGGGGCCCCATGAAATCATGACCGTTGGCCAGTGGCCAAGATCTCACTGGATCCATTCAACTCCAGAATGAGCTTAACACCCTGTGGTGGTCTGAATGAATATGGCCCCCATAGAATCCCAGGGAGTGGCATTACTGGAGGCGTGGCCTTGTTGGAGAAGGTGTGTGTGTGTGTCATGAGGAGGTGATTTTTGAGGTTTCAGATGCCCAAGCCAGGCCCAGTGGCTCTCTCTTTTCCTGTTGCCTTTTGATGTGGATGTGGGACTCTCAGCTCCTCTCCAGCCCCTGCCTGTGCGCTGCCATGCTTCCCGCCATGACTATAATAGACGACGAAACCCCCAAAACTGTGAGCTCTGATTAAATGTGTTCCTTTATAGAGTTGCCGTGGCCATGGTGTTTCGTCACAGCAATAGAACCCCCAAGACACAGACCCCCGTTTAAAACATAGCTTTTATTAATTCTTTGGGAATTATATATATTGTGTTTTGATTACTGTACTCGCTGGTTTTGTTTGTCAACTTGACACAAGCTGGAATTATCACAGAGAAAGGAGCCTTCCTTGAGGAAATGCCTCCATGAGATCCAGCTGTAAGGCATTTTCTCAATTAGTGATCAAGGGTGGGACGGCCCAGCCCATTGTGGGTGGTGCCATCCTTGGGCTGGTAGTCTTGGGTTCTATAAGAAAGCAAGCTGAGCAAGCCAGTAAGTAACATCCCTCCATGGCCTCTGCATCAGCTCCTGCTTCCTGACCTACTTGAGTTCCAGTCTTGACTTCCTTCGGTGATGAACAGCAGTGTAGAAGTATAAGCTGAATAAACCCTTTCCTCTTCAACTTGCTTTTTGGTTATGATGTTTGTGCAGGAATAGAAACCCTGACCAAGACAATAATATTCACCCACCTCTAGCCTCCAACTCCCCCTTGAACCACACCTATCCACTTAACACCCAATTTCACATCATATTTTTTAAAACAAAGTAACTATAAGTCTGATTTATGCTACCCTGTATACTTGGAGGTACAGGACCACCCAATGGTGCACCATCCTACTGTGTGTCACACGCCTAATAAAACTGTCTCCCCCTCCCCCAGAAGCATTCAACTATCAATACCTCCTCAGTTAGGGGCGGAAGCTGGTAAGACCCTTCAGTCTCCATGCTATCAAGTTTCCTGGCTTGGTATTGTGCAGGTCTTACACAACAGCTACTGTGAGCTTCTGAATATAGAGATGTGTCGTGTCCAGAAGGCATTATTTCTCTCTGGTCCTCCCAACCTCTGCTTCTTACAACTTTTTCTACCCTATCTTCCATGATGGTCCTTCAGCCCTGGGGAGGGTGGCGATGGTCCCATTGGTGACTGAGCACTCCAACCGACTCTTAGCCTCTGTCTTGTGATCAGCTGTGAGCTTCTGCATTAACCTCTGTCTGCCGCACAAAGACACTTCTCAGCGGAGCTCTGGGAGACGCACTCCCTATGTCTCACCTCTGATAAAGTGCATCGCCTAAGCAATTTCAGAAGTCATTTCTGTCCTTTACCTTTGACAGCATTGTCTCCTCCTCCTGTCCCCCAGGTCAGCAGAGGACCAGTCTCAACCCCAGTGAGGAAGATATGGCCCAGGGGCCAAGCACAAACAATACCACCATTACTCAGATGATGCTGGAGTTGGTCCCTCTCTTATCTTGTTAGTGAAGAGCAAAATGAGCTAAGGAAGGACAGAGCCATGGGCAAGGTGCCCCCACAGAATCATGGAAGCAGCAGGGGCTCCACCCCTGGGGCTCCCCCCAACCGGGCTCCCCTCCCCGGCCACTCTAACTTGGGCTCAAAAAACAGCTCAAACTCTGGGAAGAAAATATTTTTCCCCTTGTTACTGAATCGGGAGTCGTGCATGGACTACACCAGGCACTCTGCAACTTAAGATGTAAGTTACATGTCAGTTCCTTGTAGAGCTTATAGTGTCCGTGTAGAGACTGACAACGGAACGAGCAGAAGGACCCATATCCCTTCTCTCCTGTGATCCTGCATGACTAAAACTCTACATCCAGAAGGCTTGGTTCCATCGTGGTTCCTTAGGAAGAGACTTGTGTGTTCAAATCAACTATGCCCAAGCTGTCATGCTCATATATACGTATCTGTCTTAGTCAGCTCCTGCTACCTTAACCAAATGCCTCAGACATTTATTTCTCAAAGTTATAGAGACTAGAGCTCCAAGATCAGAAAGCTAGCCCTATTCTGGGGACGGTTCCTCCCCTGTAGATAGATGGCCATCTTCTTTGGGTGTGCTCACATAGCCTTCGTTAGCATGTGCACATGGAGTAGGGGTAGAAATTAAAGACCACCAACCCTACTGAATCAGGACTCTACTCATACGGCATCTTTGACCTTAATTATATCCCAAAAGCCCATCTCCAGTACAGCCTCACTGAGGGCTAAGTTTTCAACATAAGCATTTGGGGGGGAGGGGCAACTTGGTCCGGGCAGCGTCTGTGGGTAGTTTCACTGTGCCTCAAGTTCAAAGTTCTTCCAGCCCAGGTATCTTTCTGTGACTAGACTGCATAACCCACTTACAAGGAACCTGTAAAAAATAACCTCCATCCATATCCTCCCGACTTCCCTCTGCTCCGTCAACTCCCTCCATAAGCACCACTAAACCGCAGAGATAATCACCCATCTGAGGCCGGCAGTCCTCCCACAGAGCCTGAAGGCACGACTGTGGGTTTGTCACAACAGATCATCTCTTGAACTCTGACAGCCAGCCCTAGGAGCAGGAAGGGTGCTCATTTTCCTCACTCTGCTGCCAGAGTTTCAGAAAGAACTCAGCTCAGAATAGATGCTATTGAAGCCGAGACACACAGAGGCATACCGCCTATCAAAGTCTCCTCAATGGTCCCTCCTCACCCTCCAACCCTACCGAGTGTGTGAGAGCCACCGCTGGAAGCTTCGTAATCCAAGACCATTAAGTATTCATGGGGCTGGCAACCACAAATAGAAACTGAGTTGGCTCATTCCTTTTCAAATTAGTATAATGGCATTATCTGGGAAATGATTTCAAAAGGAGTTCAGAATATTGGTTTGAATTTGCTTCCCACTCTGCTGTTCAGGCAGTTCCCTCTGCCTTTCCCAGTTGTGGTGTGGAGACCCTTGTGTTCCGTGACAAGTTCCCAAGAAGACACACGTAAGTCACCCTTGACTTTAAGCTTGTATTTTGCTTCTAAACCAGAAACAGCATTTCTCCTTCTTTAGCCCTTCAGTCAATCCCTCATACATACACAGCCCTGAAACACACACACACACACACACACACACACCCGATATATATATACCTGACACACACCCCTCACACTGACACGCACCCCCCCACACACACACATACATACACACACATACCTAACTCATACACACCTTCACACGCCCCTGACATACACAGTCAATACATACACACCAAGAAGCCCTCTGAGATTTCACATCTCAGATATCCTTAACTGTGTCTCTCCTTGGTATTCTGTCTTCCCCTCGCCTAGTGCACTAACAGCTGCTCTACAGGAAATATGCCTGTCTCCCTAACAGGTCTCCTGCCTGCAATCAGAATGGATGCCTGAGCAAGCCTCCTTGAGACATCTCACATCCTTCCTCAGTCCTGTCGGAAACCTTGGATGGCCCCACGGCCCTCCAGATAAAGCCCACATAGTGCGGAACAGCAGAGACAAGGCTCTCTGACCTCATCACCTGCAATGACGGTGTGACCCATGTGGTCGCTGAAAAAGACTGTCCAGCTACATGAGATGTCACTAAATCTAACACGCCTCTTCAATTCTAGCCTTGGCATGGCCAGCAATCATACAGGTAGAAGGGGACCTGATGAGACACCACAGGCAGGCCCTGGTCTCTAGCAGGTCTCTAGCAATGCCTCAAAGAGCATCCCTACCTTTGGATTTGACTCTGAGTCTGTCCCTTGTCCTACCAGTGCTTGGATAAGGAGCAAAATTACCACACACAATGCTCTGCCAAGTGAACCTCAGATGGGGGAACGGCCTGAGAGACCTGTCACATGGCTGCCCTTCCTACAGAGCTAAGCTGAAAGCTCCGTCATGGCAGTCTTGAAATGACTCACCCCGAGGACACTCTTCACTCCAGAATGAGGCCCACTCCATTCATATGTGATTACAGTTGTCAGCTTACACAATAAGAGAACCACACTGACAGTTATGCTGATCCGAGGAGAAGGAAGGGGACAGGGGAAGCAGGACAGATTAGCTCTGGGAAATTAGGCATTTGCTGGGTCACCATGGAGCTCTCAGCTTTGAGTTTGCCCCCCTTCCCCCGCCCCAGAGCAGTAAGTCAGCCTGAAACCTTCCTAAAATAAGAACCATTACAGCCACGGTTTCGAAGAGCCACTCTGGAGGTGCCAACCAGGCAGGACCTATGTGGAGATGGAGCTTACAGAACAAAGCCGAGGCAGGAGCGTGGCTGGATCATGGCTGTGACAGCCAAAGTGTGCCCTGGGCAATCCCAGCTCCCCTCCCAGGAAGCCCATCCCCCCACTGAAGGAGATGCCATTAGAGGCAGCCAGAGCTTTAAATGGGGGGAAGCTTAGTTTGTGTATTCTACTCCTCCATTCATTTGCCATCCCTTCCTAAATAAACCATAGCTCCAAGCCACAGAGAACCCCATGCTCGTAGAGCAGGCCATCTGGTCACCGAGACTTCAAAGGTAAAATGCCCAAGGTCCTGACTAGAGGCTTCATGCAGGATGTTCAGGGCCCATACTAGGAGCTTAAAGGCACACAGCCCTTACACATCACAAGCCTTCTATCCTGGTCCTTGGTGGACAGACTATACACCAGTATAGGGGCAGTACACCTCCAGGCCAGGCCCAGCCAAGACCAAACTTGCTAGACAATTAAGTTGTTGCTCAGCCTTCCTTCCTGGTTCATCTTACCCTTCCACCCGCAGGCCCAGTGGGGCAGAGAAATGTCTAACTTCCCCGACTCTACCAGCTGGCTCTAAAATGGGTTACTTTTCCCTGTGATAAACACCAGGGCCAAAAGCATTCACGGAAATGTTTATTTGGGCTTATGGTTCCAGAGGGATGGGTGTCCATTGTGGTAGGTAAGCTTGGCCGGCAAGCAGCAGGCACAGCATGGGGCAGGAACGGGAAGCTGAGTGGCCACACCCTCAACCACAGCAGGAAGCCCAGAGTGTGAACTGAAGCAGTGTGGGGCAAGGCTACAAACATTCAAGCCCCGCCCCCAGTGATGTACTCCGTCCAAGCTCCGCCCCCAGCAAGATACTCTATTCAAGCCCCGCCCCCAGTGGTATACTCCGTTCAAGCCCCACCCCCCAGTGA
>JADRCC010113526.1:0-10729 GCA_019843855.1 Hylomyscus alleni
ATTCAAGTGTCTTGGGTACAATTTAAGAAGCTGAACGCTTGCATTTGTCCTGATGAGCTATCTCCATATATTTTTAATTAGCAATTGTCTTCAAGTATGTTTCTCATTTATTAAAAAGCTATGTAATATGGTAGCTAGGATTATGCATATTCACAATATTGGCTCTGATACTGCAAAGCTGGTGTTACAATAAAAGAGATACTAAATACCTCTGAGGCTGAATATCCTATCTTCATAAAATTGGTGCCAAAAATAAATACTGCACAATATTGTGCAGTTGCTGTTAAATACGTTTGTTTGTGGTTGTGTTGGTTTCTAGGAGTCACTCAGTACATGCAAGTGTCTTTTCTATTCTTAAAATATTATTACAAAATTAACTTGGTATTGAATTGGTATTCAGTTAAAAAAGCTTTTCTAGACATTTTAATGGTCCAATATAAGTCAACAATTAATGTTGTTTAAAGCCATGATTGTAAAAGTACACTTTATTATTTATCAGTTGGTACAGGATCCAAGATTTAGCAGTGTAATATTTGTATTAGACCAAAAGAATCAGTTTTCCTTAAAAAACGACTGTAACTCTGCATGTGTTGAATAATGGTTAAAAATATAAAATGAATCCTGGTTCATTAGTTCATAGTTTTGTCTCTTCCATTGCTTAAAAGGATAGATAAAATAATAATTACACAAATCACTGGGGTGCTGTGATGGGAGAATGAATTTAGGAAGGAGCTTTTATTGCCAAACTATAAATGTGTCATAAAAGCACGGTTATTTGACTGCCTTTCTATTTTAAGCAGCTGTCATACTAGCCATATGTATAAGATGAACATCACATTTTCAGTATTTCCAACCAATTAGGAAGACAGGTAAGTAACTTGCAGATTTCTTAAGTTGCAACTTAAATTTTAAGAAGTTACGCCAATTAAAAAAATTTAGAAGACTAGCTTCTTGATTCAACGACTACCCTAGTGAAATGCAGTCATCCTCAAATAGACGTGTCCTTGTTTCTTTTGATAGTTGGCAACCATTTGTGCATCTTATAAACTAACCAAGTGTTTGTTGCTTGTTTTAAAACTATGTCAAAATAGCCTTTAATTTTTATTTCTAAAGGACACTTCAACCTCCTCAGAGTAAACAAGTATGTTAATGGCAGTCTGTATAATTAGAAACAGATCTGAAAATTTTAATCATTTCATTAAAAAGACTGGCCAACCTATTGGAAAATTTGGATGACAAAAGAGCTACCAAGGTGTACTAGTATTCCATGAAGTCTTATCAAGACAATTCGAATTAGAACAATACACATTTGTACTTTAAATAAGGATATTCCTCTGATTCTGCCAAAGAGAATACATACATTTATCAGATTTGTTAACATTAATTGCCAAAGAGAAAATCTTAAATACTGCAGTGAAGGCTCTACTCAGCTTATATGCAACTCAGGCATGATTTACAAAAATTATTCTTCAGAATTTATTAAAAGAATCTCTGTCTTGCTACTTCTTCCTGCATCTGAGCCAATCCTCTGCTTACTTGCCATGTGTTCCAGTTTCAAGGGATGAAGGGAGTAGTACATACAGATTCAACATGGCAGCTTGAGCTTCTTCTTTTCTACAGTTAATGTTCAGACTTTATTTGTTTTAACTCCACTGAATGCATTTAGTTGTATACTTGCCCCCCTGCCTTTGACAGTGAATAGAAGAAAATTTTAAACTTCTCAAGTTTTTCTGTTACTTCCATGTCTTAAATTTCTATGTTGTATTAACCTTGATGTGCCGGTCTCATGTTTTTTGTTTTTTTTCAAATATTTATTTTATTGTTATATGTAAGTACGCTGTAGCTGTCTTCAGATCTCATTATGGATGGTTGTGAGCCACCATGTGGTTGCTGGGATCTGAACTCAGGACCTTTGGAAGAGCAGTCAGTGCTCTTAAACGCTGAGCCATCTCACCAGCCCCCGGTTTCATGTTTTGATTAGGCAGGTTCCTTCCACAACATAGAAATGTAGCAGTAAAGAATGAACACAAGATAAGAAATTGCTTGACTCATTTTAGAGGAAAGCAGTTAAACTTGACATCTGTAGTCATGATTCTTTACTTTTCAAAAAACAAGACACCTTAAAACATATCAAAAGATGTCATTCAAATAGTCTGGCTAAAAATAAAATAAATTCAAGCCCAGCCAAGTTTCTCAGTGCCACAACACTGCTCCACACCCCATTTTAAAACAGTATATGTATATGCATCGAAGTGGCTGTTTTTAAGCTTTGACTTCGATACATACTAAGCCTTCAGAAATAATTATTCATAGCAAACTAATTTATGTGTAATGCGAGTCTAGGAGATTATCACACTTATCTTACCATTTATTTGAAAATACTTTATTCCATGAAGACTCCTTCTGTGTCACATTTAATTGCCTTTGAAGCTCCTGCCATTTGAATCTGTCTTCTGGAACATGCATTTCATCATTATTTTTTAGCCTTGTTACATCAATCACCACAACTGCTATAGAAGATTTCTGGGCTGTGAAGTGATAATTTGTTCCAGTGGTATTAATGAGGCAAGCAGTGGTCTTGAGGGAGGTGACAGCCCATTGCTTTACAGACAGCACCAGATTAAGGTGCTGGACTATATATGTGGCTTTAAGCATATACTCAACAGTCTTTGGAGCGTTTTCTAACTTCCCTTATCACAAGTTACATAGAACAGGTACCTCTAACGCCTTATCTACAATGAACTAGGCATATCTATCCACCAAGGGAAGAGCATTAATAGTGCTTCCAAACTTATCTTAAGTTACAGACACATCAGAGAAACTTTGTACTGCTCCCAATTTGAAAGCTCCCTGAAGCCTTTTAAGCTCTGTATTGGTCTATTTCCGTTACCATGATTGTAATGGCATGTCCCCAGCCACAGAAGAATCTAATTCCCTTAAGTCTAGCCAATGAAAACTTGTATTTCTGGAAATTAAGTCCCAGAACTAGGAATGCCAGTTTGTTAGTATTATAATACCATGGTCATGAATACTGCCTCTAGGAAGCAGTACATCTGGAAACAACAGATGGTACATGTGGAAATGGATTGGATGTGGGTATTTTAATACCCACACATCTCTAATTCAGTTGTACAAGTCTGATTGCAGTGCTTTCTCGGATTATAGGATGGTTGGGATTGGTAAAGCAGGTTTTACTTGTATAATATTTTTATTTACCTATTATGCTATCTATTGTTGTTATCAACAAAGCCTGATAAAATACCATTATTCAGGAACTCTTGTTTAGGCCCATATTTATGCACATGCCACTAACCTGACTTGATTTTTAAGAAGGAACAAGCCATTCAACTTGTCTCTAACACTTCATTATCTGCTTCAAGATAAAGTATGCTACTTGTATCTTGGAATGCTGCTTTACTTAATATAGAAAGAAAATATTTAAACTCTTTCATATTCTGCGTGTCACCAACTTGAAAACCTACCAGGAGTATTATAGTATTTGAGACATTTGGCTTAATAAATTAGAACATCTTTCCTGTACTGGTTACTTCAGGACCTCTTTTGGAAGTCAGGTCTTAGTCTGTGTCCTTCCAACATCCAATATGGACAGACTTACTTGAATTTTAAAACAGTTTTATATGGTCTCTCTTCACTCCTTTGTGAAGAGTCTATTATATTATGATTCCATATCATTGACACTCTAACTGTAATATAAAGTCATTCAAAGGTCCTGTAGTATTACTGTCAATGAATGAAAGAGCCCTAATGGTGAAAAAATGCTACTAGAAAATACATGAAATATAGCACATGGTTTAAGGAACATCATCAAATCCTTCACAAAAATGCCAATATTTTCATTTCTCTTCTCTCTTTCCCCCATGACACTCTTCTTCTTTATCTCTCTTGTTTCTTTAGACTCAAAACAAAGGTGAAAGAACATCTTTGATCTATTACTTAAATAGATGGACTTTGTTAAGGCATTTTTGAAAAAAGTGAAAACGTTAATACATAGTGAAATACTATCATGGCTCACATAGAACAGCTCAGATCCTTATAGTGTTAAAGCTATAAATCCTGATTACTAGTTAACTTTTTTTGAACATAGTAGGTACTATGTTCATTAGTAGAATATGGACAATGATGACACCCACATCATTTGGTTGCTGTGATAATTACAAGAAAGTTTTAGAAAATAGCTAATTCTCATAAGTATTTGAATTATGTATCCCTTGTTCAATATATACAGTGATTTTATTTCTCGATAATTAGTTACAGTCACAAGATTAAGTTATTACTAATAAAAATTCATCAAGTGTTATTTTTAGTGATGCATTATAAATTGGTCCCATGTATAATTTTCACTTTATTTACCTAATGTGGTAGTTTGAATGGCCAACATAGACTCATGGTACTTGAATGCTTGGTCCATAAGGAGTGGAACTATTAAGAAGTGTGGCCTTGCTGGAGGAAGTGCATGACTATGGGGTAGGTCTTTGAGGTCTCCTACGCTCAGGCTATGCCCAGTGTGGCTCATAGTCTCTGCTGCTGCTGGAGGATCAAAATGTTGCACTCTCAGCTCCTTCTCTCACATGGTATCTACCTGCATACTACCATGTTTCCCGCCATGATGATAACCAGCAAAACTTCTGAAATTGTAAGCCAGGCACAATGAAATGTTTTCCTATATAAGAGGTGCTATGGCCATGGTATTTCTCAGAACAACAGAAATCCTGACTAACACACCTAGTTAACTGGTAAATTAAGTATATTAAAGGCTCAAAGAAGGCTAAAGCCACAAGATAGAAAGACCTGGGTTTTAAATAACTGCATTGAAAATAACTAATAAATTCAATTCATGGAACATTTGACTTAAGTAATACCAAAAATATACACTGAAGGTCTCTATTACTGTATCTGTCATATTTACAAAACTGTTCAATGAAAAATAACCACTATAAATTTAGCATGGTGGTGCTCTTGGTGTTTGTTGTAGGTTGAACATTTGTGGTCTGGGAAATTCATATGTTAAAAGTCCTAGCTCCCCCAGTGAACTTTACTAAGATGAGTCTCATAAAATGTAATGAGGATTAAGTGAAGGAATAAAGGTGGGTGCCTGATCTGAGGGATTACTAGATTCACAAGAAGAAAAAAGCCATGCCCCTTTAATCTCTATTTGTCCATACCCTCCCCAAGAAGAAAAAACACATGGAGATAGTGAGAAGGCATTTCCCTATGAGACAAAAAGAACCCTTCCTCTCTAAAATTGAATTGAGCAGAAAGTCAAATATTCACTTCTAGATATCAGAACATTAAATAAACATAAATTTAATTTGATGAAGTCATTTATTATATAGTATTTTGTATGGCAGAATTACCTGGCTACACCATGAATTGTTTTTAGAGTTCTACAAGAGGATATTGCACTATTGAAGATAATTTTCAGTAAGTCTTATTTATTCTGACAATGCAATGGGAAATTTGTAATAGATCCAAAATTCATACTTATCTCCTAGAATAGTCATCTGTTATTTGCAAATGTTTCCAATCAACAAAACATGACAAAATTGAAATCCCCCATGACATGTATTTCCTATGTACACTGGATCAGCTACTTAAAATATGTCCATAGGCAGTCAAAATACAATGAGCTTCAAAAATAAGTAGGAGAGTATGTTGTATTGATGTGCATCTTGGAAGTATGTGATATCACTAACTATATGCTAGGATTTTTCCTTGGTCTTTAACCTTGTAAATAATAACTTAGCTATATTCTAATTTGATTGACGTTCTGGTTTCATAGATCTTTGTTTTTAGCTTGTATTGTAAACCTTGAAGAATTTCCAAAATGCATAATAAATTCTAAGATTGCAGAAACTTGACCTGTTACATGATACTATTTTTCTTCAGGCAGATTCAGAAGCACACTAACACATCTCAGTCAGCCAGCTTAAGACTAGGAAGTTTGTCTAAGCGTCTTCTTCTTTTTTTATTTTTTTTGGTTTTTTCGAGACAGGGTTTCTATGTGTAGCTCTGGCTGTCCTGGAACTCACTCTGTAGACCAGGCTGGCCTCGAACTCAGAAATCTGCCTTCCTCTGTCTCCCAAGTGCTGGGATTGTCTAAGCTTCTAGGATAAGTATCAAACTTCTGATACCATCCTAATATGCAATAAAATATTTCCCATTTGCCTCATGATTTTTAACTAAACTTGGACATTTTGAAATTTGGTTTGCATTTGCATTAATAAAATCAATAACCTCCCCAAAGAAGAAAGTTCAGTATCTTTCAAGCTATCACGTTTCTTTATCTAACTCAGAAGTTGGCATTATTACGACATTCTTAGAAAGTACATCAAGTGTACAGTGATCCTGTGTTTCTTTTACCACTAACATATCTTGTTCACTATTTTTCCATCTTAGGAACTATTTGAAAATATTGTATAATTTCAAGTAAAATCTCTTAACTCTAAAAGCAAAATCACTAGGCAAATAAAACTTTTTATTAGAATCATTATATGGCTCTTTGTATTTAAATTATACTTTGTGTTGGACAAAGAAATTCTGATATGTAACAGAAATTTGGGCAATGTAAAGGACAGAAAATGTTATCATGAGATTATATATTAGAAAATACAGGCTCTGACAGTACCCAACTAATACAGAAGTAGAGACTCACAGCCATCCATTGGACTGAACACAGGGTCCCCAATGAAGGAGCTAGAGAAAGGACCCTAGGAGCTGAAAGGTTTGCAGCCCCTTAAGAAGAACAACAATATGAACTAACTAGTACCCTCAGAGCTCCCAGGGACTAAACCACCAACCAAAGAGTACACATGGGGGAACTCACAACTCCAGCAGCATGTGTATAGCAGAGGATGGTTAAGTCGGTCATCAATGGGAGGAGAGGCCCTTGGCCCTGTGAAGGTTCTATGCCCCAGTGTAGGGGAATGCCAGGGCCAGGAAGTGGGAGAGGGTGGGGTGGTGAGCAGGGGGAGGGGAGAGGGAACAGGGGTTTGTTTTGGTTTTTGGTTTTTTATTTTATTTTATTTTATTTTTTTGGAGGGGAACCTGGGAAAGGAATTATTGTATGACATATAAATAAAGAAAACATCTAATAAAAGAAAGAAAGATGCAATAAAGTTAAAATCAAAACTAAAAAAAAAAGAAAAACAAAATATAGGCTCTATAAAAGTCATCTCTGGCAACATTCTATCCCATCTCAAATAAATATTTTAAGATTTACTTCCTGAGGCAGTTTGGGTATTTAAAAATGTGTGCCTACTCCTGCTCTAAATTCATTTGTCCAGTTGTTATCATTATTTTATTTTAGATTGATTGATTGATTGATTGATTGAAATGTTTTTCCCATTTATTTTCCCCCAACACTTCTCAGATCATCTTTCCTTCCCCACACATTCAACTCCACAACTTTTCCTTCTCTCCTAAGGAAACAAAGAGGCATACAAGAAGAAACAAACAAACCAGGACTTTGATTGGGCCTGGGCCTACCCTTAAGTGTAGTTAATATACCCAGTTGGATGCTATTGAAGAAAGTTAATTTTCTTTGTGAGAAAATGACAATTGGAGTGTCTTGGTTAGGGGTGGAAGCTCATGTCAACTTCACCCTCTTAGTCCAATGACTCCATCTGGCTGGAACCTGAACAGGTCCTGTGCATGTTGCCATAGTCTCTATGAGTTTATATGTACATCAGTCCAGTTGTGTCTGGAAGGCATTGGGTCCTTAGAGTCATCCATCCCATCTGGCTTCTATCTCCTCTTCTGCAAAATTGCCTGAACCCTGAAATCAGGGGTTGGATGAAGACATGCCATTTTAGGACTAAGTGTTTGAAAAATCTCTCCCTCTCGGAAGATTCTCAGTTGCAGGTCTGTATATTAGCTCCCATCTACTACAGGAAAAAACATACCTGATGATGACTGAGGGATGCACTGATCTATTTTCATTCATTTCCCAAAAATATTACATAACTTCTCAGAACAAAAACAAAAACCGAAAATTAACCACCAAAATACTACTAAGTTATACTGTTATCAGTGACAGAGTTCATTAGCTTGATTGATGGTATGAGAAGAAAAAATAAATTAGACATTATTACCCAAAAATTAATTACCTTAGCTGTCATTAAATGTCAACATAAAGACTTACTCCTTTAGAAGATAATGCCTTATATTTTTGCAAATAAAGAAAAAGAAGACTAGAGCATATATACTATAAAATAATTTACTTTGACTCTATGTGATTTATGTTATATTTAATTGGATATAATTTTAATTAATAATTCCAAATTGAACTTTTAAGCCAGCTTAAGCTTACAGTAATTTCTTTATGGTTATTCATCTATTCAGTCAATAAACATATATTATTCATCAATTATGTGCCTGCCGGTATTCTGGAAAGATGGCATGCAAAAACAAACAAATAAAAAAATAAGAAGTTGTTCCCTGGGATCTTTTATCCTGCAAGGGAAAAGAAAGGCATACAATGCATAAACAACCAAGTAAAATACAATGTTGCAATAAAATAGTAATTGTTGTTATAAAAACAAAACCCAGCCACAATGAGAGATTATAGCATATTAGAAGGGGGATAAACTTGTTGATAAATGAACAGTCCTCCATTGCTGGTGGGATTGCAAGCTGCTATAACCACTCTGGAAATCAGTTTGGCGGTTCCTCAGAAAATTGGACATAGTACTACCAGAGGACCCAGCTATACCACTCCTGGGCATATACCCAGAAGATGCTCCAACATGTAATAAGGACACATGCTCCACCATGTTCATAGCAGTCTTATTTATAATAGCCAGAAGCTGGAAACAACCCAGATGTCCCTCAACAGAGGAATGGATACAGAAAATGTGGTACATCTACAGAATGGAGTACTACTCAGCTATTAAAAACAATGACTTCATGAAATTCTTAGCCAAATGGATGGAACTAGAAAATATCATCCTGAGTGAGGTAACCCACTCACAAAGAATACACATGCTATGCATTCTCTGATAAGTGAATATTAGCTCAAAAGTTTGGAATAGCCAAGATACAATTCACAGATCACATGAAGCTCAAGAAGAAGGAAGAATAAAGTGTGGATACTTTGGTCCTTCGCAGAAGGGGGAACAAAATACCCATGGAAGGAGTTGCAGAGACAAACTATGGAGCAGAGACTGAAGGAAGGACAATCCAGAGACTGCTCCACCTGGAAATCCTTCCCATATTTAATCATCAAATCCACACACTATTGTGGATTCAACAAGTACTTACTGATAGAGGCCTGATATAGCTGTCTCCTGAGAGGCTCTGCTAGTACCTGATAAAAACAGAAGTAGAGACTCAACCATCCATTGGACTGAGTACAGGGTCCCCAATGGAGGAGCTAGAGAAAGAACCCAAGGAGCTGAAGGAGTTTGCAGTCCCAGAGGAAGAACAACAAAGTCAACCAACCAGACCTCCAAGAGTTCCCAGGGGTAAGCCACCACACAAAGAGTACACATGGTGGGACTCATGGCTCCAGCTGCATATGTAGCAGAGGATGGCCTAGCAGAGGATGACCTAGTCTGTCATCAATGGGAAGAGAGGCCCTTGGTCTTGTGATGGCTTGATGCCCCAGTGGAGGGGAATGTCAGGATAGGGAAGCAAGAATGGGTGGGTTAGTGAGCAAGAGGAAGGGAGATGGGATAGGGATGTTTTTGGAGGGGAAATGAGGAAAGGGAATAAAATTTGAAATGTAAATAAAGAAAAATCTAATAAAAAAGTAATGACATTTTGACAGAGATTTGAAAGAAGTAAACTTTCAGAAGTACAGGGGAAAAATTATTTTAAGTCACTCCATTGTGGCATTTCTTCTATGTGGTATTATTAAAAAAAAAAAAAACAATTATCTTGTTCTGCTATCGTTAAATCGTAAATTGCTGTGTTTAACAGAAATGCTTAACTTCCTCATAAGTTCTTATGCATTCACTTTCTATAAAAGACTGTTTTACTGATACAATGATCTAACCATGTGCTTGGTGCAGTTCCTTATATTTTTATTAAGAAGTTCCTACATCTAGTGAGAGTAAGAGGTTGCTGTTTTTCTTACTAATTTAGATGTTCAGTAGGGTCAAGAGTCTAAATCTCAGAATAGCAAAATTTTTCTGCCCTGAAATTAAAAGTCTTACTAGGCCTGGAAAGGGGAAAACATTTGAAATGTAAATAAAGAAATTATCCAATAGAAAAAATTCCTACTAAGTTTCAAAAGTTTAAAATCCCCATTAATGATTGTGATGACTATTCTTCACTGTCAATGTGACTGTATCTGGAATGAACTAAAATCCAGAAAAGGAATACCTATGATTTGCTTGGTTGGAAGTGGGTAAATACACTTCTAATCCAGATCATTGAGGGGGTAAGACACATGCCATTGATCAGGAATCTGAGGACAGAAGGTATGCTTTTAATCTGGGCTACATCTTCTGCTGAAATGATAGGAGGCTTTTGCTCTTTGCCTGCTGGCTCTCACCTTGCTAGCATATCCATAACTTCTCTGGCTTTGGAGTCTACTTCTTTGGGATTCCAGCATATACAGAAGATCAGTTATGAACTCCAGCCTTGTGGGACTGAGAAACTACTAGATTATTGGAATTTCCATTCTCAGTGAAACATTTTTGGATTTGATGAACTGTACCTGTCATTCCAATGAAACACATACACACACACACACACACACACACAC
>JADRCC010113533.1:0-11146 GCA_019843855.1 Hylomyscus alleni
GTCAGGTACTATTTGAGGTGAGCAGAAGCAGGCCCCTCCCAGGGCCTTCTGTGTCCTTACCTTTCTCTGAATGTTCATGGGTATAAAGCTGTTTAAATGCTACCACAAACAATATAATACAATTGTCTTACGTGGAGTTAAGTTTAGTATATCATAAATATCTTTTTGTGTCAATGCACAGATCTGCACTATCCACTTTAACACTTGAGGACTATTTGATCTAAGTATAATTTTATAGATGCATTCAATAAATTTTCACTTGAACTTTCTTTCCAGCTTGGGATGGGTCTTGTGTTTATGCAAAGCTTTAATTCACTTACAATCTTTATGTCCAGTTCCAGTTTCATGGTTGATTGCTAATGTAGTTGTGCTTAAGCCATTTTAACCACTTTGAACTGCCATATCCTTATCTGTCTAATAGAACCAGTGCAATAATTGGTATCATAGAATGTCTCAAAGGAACAAGCCTCTTGGTCTATTAAACAAGAATACATTAGGGACAAGATCCTCTCTACCTCTCTACACCAAGGAGTGATGGTGGCAGAGGATCTACAGCTCTCTCTGTTCCTTCCCTGCAAGCAGGGAGCCTGCCTTCAGGGAGTGCTTTAAGGCAAGGACTCAGAAGTGATGGTGGTGGATCTGCAGCCCTCTCTGCCCCTTCCCTGCAAGCAGAGAGACTGCCTTCAGGGAGTGCTTTAACCCAGGGACTCAGGACTCAGGACAGACAACTGATCCACAGCCATCTGTGCTTGGGTTTTATCAGAGGAGAGCTGATCCCCCAGAAGTGCTAACACAGGCTTACAGACCCACAGGAGGAACAAGCTCCTGCCAGAGACAACAAGAACATCTAACAGTAGAGATCAACAGATGGCGAAAGGCAATTGCAAGAATCCTACCAACAGAAACCAAGATTACTTGGCTTCATCAGAACCTAGTACTCCCACCACAGCAAGTCCTGGAATCCCAAAACACTGGAAAAGCAAGATTTGGATCTAAAATCATATCTCACGATGGTACTAGAGGAATTTAAGAAGGACATGAATAACTCCCTTAAAGAAATACAGGAGAACACAGGTAAAGAGGTACAAGCCCTTAAAGAGGAAACAAAAAAATCATGTAAAGAACTACAGGAGATCACGAGTAAAAAAGTAGAAGCCTTTAAAGAGGAAACACAAAATCCCTTAAGGAATTACAGGAAAACACAAACAAACAGGTGAAGGAATTGAGCAAAACCATCAAGGACCTAAAAATAGAAGTAGAAACCGTTAAGAAATCACAAAGAGAGACAAAGTTTTTTAAGGAGTTAAAAAAACTTAGGAAAGAAGTCAGGAAATATAGATGCAAGCATCACCAACAGAATACAAGAGATAGAAGAGAGAATCTCAGGTGCAGAAGATACCATAGAAATCATTGACACAACAGTCAAAGAAAACACAAAATGCAAAAAGATCCTTACCCAAAACATCCAGGAAATCCAGGACACAATGAGAAGACCAAACCTAAGGATAATAGGTATAGAAGATTGTGAAGACCTCCAACTTAAAGGGCCAGTAAATATCTTCAACAAAATTATAGAAGAAAACTTCCCTAACCTAAAGAAAGAGATGCCCATGAACATACAAGAAGTCTATAGAACTCCAAATAGATTGCACCAGAAAAGAAATTCCTCCCGTCACATGATAATCAAAACATCAAATGTACTAAACAAAGAAAGAATACTGAAAGCAGTGAGGGAAAAAGGTCAAGTAACATATAAATGCAGGCCTACCAGAATTATACCAGACTTCTCACTAGAGATGAAGAAAGTTAGTAGACCCTGGCCAGATGTCATAAAGACCCTAAGTACTCTACCCAGCAAAACTCTTAATCAACATAGATGGAGACACCAAGATATTCCATAACAAAACCAAATTTACACAGTATCTTTCCACAAATCTAGCCCTATAAAGGATAATAGATGGAAAACTCCAACACAGGAAGGGAAAATACACCCTAGACAAAACAAGAAAAAAAGTTCTTTCAATAAACCCAAAAGATTACCATCTTTTAACCTGTAACAACAAAAATAACAGGAAGCAACAATCACTGATCCGTAAGATCTCTTTATATCTGTAATGTCCCCCCACCAGCAGGAAGGACGACAACAACAGGATTCTTCTCAATCACACTTTATTAGGAGCACCCTTATTGAAGTGAGAGAAAGACCCCGACCCACGAGGCAGTCAGCTTTTAAGCTCTACTGTGCGGATGTGTCGATGCCTGATTGGCTAGCAATGTCTGCCAACATTGCACAATGCCTAATTGGCTCAGCAGTGTCTGCCGATACTGCGTCACCCTTTCAGGGAGGGTATGGTGGGATGGGCAACGTATGAGTCAAGCGCATGCGTAGGTGAGCGACGTGCTATGCTTGCGTGGCTGACGTTGGCCGGCGCCTAACATATATCAATGGACTCAATTCCCCAATAAAAAGGCATAGACTAACAGACTGATGCATACACAAGACCCAGCATTTTCCTGCATTAAGGGAACAGATCTCAGTGACAAAGGCAGAAACGATCTCAGAGTAAAAGGATTGAAAAAAAATCCAAGTAAATGGTCCCAAAAAACAAGCTGTAGTAGCCATTCTAATATTGAATAAAATCAATTTTCAACCAAAATTATCAAAAAAGGTAAGGAAGGATACTTCATACTCATCAAAGGAAAAATCTACCAAGATGAACTCTGAGTTCTAAACATTTATGCTCCAAATACAAGGGAACTCACATTCATAAAAGAAACTTTTATGCTTTACTAAAGCTCAAAGCACACATTGCACCTCACACAATAATAGTGGGAGACTTCAACACCCCATTCTCTGCAATGGACAGATCATGGAAACAGAAACTAAACAGAGACACAGTGAAACTAACAGAAGTTATGAACTAAATGGATTTAACAAATGTTTATAGAACATTTCATCAAAAAGCAAAAGAATGAGCCCTCTTCTCAGCACCTCGTGGTACCTTCTCCAAAATTGACTATATAATTGGTCACAAGACAGGCCTCAACAAATACAAGAAGAGTGAAATAACTCCATGCACCCTATCAGATCACTATGGACTAAGGCTAGTCTTCAATAGCAGTAAAAACAACAGGAAGCCCACGTACACATAGAAGCTGAACAATGCTCTACTCAATGATAACTCTCTCAAGAAATAAAGAAAGAAACTAAAGACTTTTTAGAATTCAATGAAAATGAAGGCACAGCACACCAAAACTTATGGGACACAATGAAAGCAGTGCTAAGAGGAAAACTCATAGCTCTGAGTGCCTCCAAAAAGAAACTGCAGACAGCATACATTAGCAGCTTGACAGCACATCTGAAATCTATAGAACAAAAAGAAGCACATATACCCAAGAGGAGTAGACAGCAGGAAACAATCATACTCAGGACTGAAATCAACCAAGTGCAAAGAAAAAGAACTATACAAAGAATCAACCAAACCAGGAGCTGGTTCTTTGAGAAAATCAACAAGATAGATAAACCCTTAGCCAGACTAACTAGAGGGCACAGAGACAGTATCCAAATTAATAAAATCAGAAAGGAAAAGGAGACTTAACAACTGAAACCGAAGAAATCAAAAAAAATCATCAGATCATACTACAAAAGCCTATAATCAACAAAACTGTAAATAAAATCTGGGTGAAACGGACAATTTTTTAGACAGATACCAGGTACCAAAATTAAATCAGGATCAGATAAACCATCTAAACAGTCCCATAACTCCTAAAGAAATAGAAGCAGTCATTAAAAGTCTCCCAACCAAAAAAAGACCAGGATCAGATAGGTTTAGTGGAATTTGTTCTATGAAGCCACAGTTACACTCATACCAAAACCACACAAAGTTCCAACAAAGAGAATTTCAGACTAATTTCCCTTATGGATATTGATGCAAAAATACTCAATAAAATTCTCAAAAACCAAATCTAAGAACACATTAAAATGACCATTCACCACAATCAAATAGGCTTCATCCCAGGGATGCAGGGGTAGTTTAATATACAGAAATCCATCAATGTAATCTACTACATAAACAAACTCAAAGAAAAATACCACATCATCTTTTCATTAGATGCTATAAAAAGCATTTGACGAAATGCAACATCACTTCCTGTTAAAAGTCTCGGAAAATGTACCCATACCTAAACACAGTAAAAGTAATGTATGGCAAACCAGTAGTCAACATCACACTAAATGGAGAGAAACTTGAAGCAATCCCACTAAAATCAGGGACTAGACAAGGCTGCCTGCTCTCTCCCTATCTAGTCAATATAGTACATGAAATTCTAGTTAGGGCAATTAGACAACAAAAGGAAGTCAAAGGAATACAAATTGGAAAGAAAGAAGTCAAAATAGCAGTATTTGCAGATATGATAGTATTCTTAAGTGACCCCAAAAATTCCACCAGAGAGCTCCTACAACTGACAAACATCTTCAGCAAAGTGTCTGGATATAAAATTAACTCAATCAAATCAGTAGCCTTCCTTTATACAAATGATAAACAGTCTGAGAAAGAAATTAGGGAAATGACACCCTTCACAATAGTCACAAATAATATAAAATATCTTGGTGTGCCTCTAACCAGACACGTTAAAGATCTATATAAGAACTTCAAATCTCTGAAGAAAAAATTCAAATTAGACCCCAGGAGACTGAAATATCTCCCATGCTCATGAACTGGTATGATTAATATAGTAAAAATGGCCATCTTGCTGACAGGAATCTACAAATTCCATCCAATCCCCATCATAATTCCAACTCAATTCTTCACAGAGTTAGAAAGAGCAATTTTCAAATTCATTTGAAATAACAAAAAACCCAGGATATAGAAAACTATTCTCAACAGTAAAAGAACTTCTGGGGGAATCAGCATCCCTGACCTCAAGCTGTACTACAGAGCAATAGTGATAAAAACTGCATGGTATTGGTACAGTGACAGGGCAGGTGGATCAATGGAATAGAATTGAAGACCCAGAAATGAACCCACACACCTATGGTCACTTGACCTTTAACAAAGGAGCTAAAATCATCCGGTACAAAAAAGACAGCATTTTCAACAAATAGTGCTGGTTCAACTGGCAGTCAACAGGTAGAAGAATGAAAATTGATCCATTCTTATCTCCCTGTAGAAAACTGAAGTCCAAGTGGATCACAGACCCTCACATAAAACCAGATACATTGAATCTAATAGAAGAGAAAGTGGAGAAAAGCCTTGAACACATGGACATAGGGACAAATTTCCTGAACAGAACACCAGTGGCTTATGCTCTAAGAACAAGAATCGACAAATAGGACCTCATAAAATTGCAAAGCTTCTGTAAGGCAAAGGACACTGTCAATAGGACAAAATGGCAACCACCAGATTGGGAAAAGATCTTTACCAATCTTACATCCAATAGAGGGCTAGCTAATATACAAAATATACAAAGAACTCAAGTAGTTAGACCCCAGAGAACCAAATAACCCTATCAAAAAATGGGGTACAGAGCTAAATAGAGAATTCTCAACTGAGGAAACTCAAATGGCTGAGAAGCACCTAAATGTTCAACATCCTTAGTCATCAGGGGAATGTAAATCAAAATGACTGTGAAATTCCACCTCACATGAGTCAGAATGTCTAAGATAAAAAACTCAGGTGACAGCAGATGCTGGTGAAGATGTGAAGAAATCTAGTGGGATTGCATGCTGGTACAACCACTCTGGAAATCAGTCTGGCAGTTCCTCAGAAAATTGGACATAGTACTACCAGAGGACCCAGCTATACCATTCCTGGGCATATACCCAGAAGATGCTTCAACATGTAATAAGGACATATGCTCCACTATATTCATAGCAGCCTTATTTATAATAGCCAGAAGCTTGAAACAACACAGATGTCCCTCAACAGAGGAATGGATATAGAAAATGTGGTACATCTACACAATGGAGTACACTCAGCTATTAAAAACAATGAATTTATGAAATTTGCAGGCAAATGGATGGATCTAGAACATATCCTGAGTAAAGTAACTCACTCACAAAAGAACACACATAGTATGTTCTCACTAAGTGGATATTAGGCAAAGATAATGGAATACCCATGACACAAGTCACAAACCACAGGAAGCTCAAGAGGAAGGAAGACCAAAGAGTGGATGCTTTAGTCCTACTTAGAAGGGGGAACACCCAGGCAGTGGTGGCACACGCCTTCAATCCCAGCACTTAGGAGGCAGAGGCAGGCAGATTTCTGAGTTTGAGGACAGTCTGGTCTACAGAGTTCCAGGACAGCCAGGGCTATACAGAGAAACCCTGTCTAGAAAAAACAAAAAGAAAAAAAGAAGGGGGAGTAATATAATCAAGAGAAGTAGAGGGTGGGAGGGACTTGAGAGGAAGAGAGGAGAGGGTAAAAAAGGGCAGAATCAGGTATGAGAGGAGACGTAGGAGATGGACAGAAGGTCAGAAAATTGAACAGATGGGTGTAGCAATGGATGATGGGGAACTGGGGGTAGCAACCCGAAAATCCCAAATGCCAGGAAAGCAAGAGCCTCCTAGGACTCCATGGGGAGAACCTGTCGAGACCCTATCTAGAGGTTAGGCATGTCCCCTCCCCCATTTGAGAGATGGGGCCACCCATCCATCTCCAAAATTTTAACGCAGAATTGCTCCTGTCTAAAGGAAATACAGGAACAAATAGTGGAGCAGAGACCGAAAGAAAGGCCATTCAGAGACTGCCCCACCTGGGGATTCATTCCACATGTAGACACCAAACCCAGACACTATTGTGGATGCCAACAAGTGCTTGATGACAGGAGCCTGATACAGCTGTCTCCTGAGAGGCTTTGCCAGATCCTGACCAATACAGATGAAGAGGCTGGCAGCCAACTATTGGACTGAGCACAGGGACCCCAATGGAGGAGTTAGGGGAAGGACTGAAGGAACTGAAGGGGCCTTATCTGGCATCAATGGGAGGGGAAGCCCTTCATCCTGTGAAGGCTTGAAGTGCCAGTCTAGAGGAATGCTATGGGGTGAGACAGGAGTAGGTGGGTACGGGAGCACCCGCATAGAAGCAGGGTAAGAGGGGATCAGATAGGGGGTTTGCAGAGGGGAAACTGGGCAAGGGGAAAACATTTGAAATGCAAACAAATAAAATATCCAATTAAAATCCAAAAAAAGAAAAAATAAAATAACATACAGAAATAATGTTTTCCTATATGTAATGTTGAGTAAAGAAGTGATACTGAAGGAGGACACATAGTAAGGTCCTATTCATACAAAGTGGAAAAAGCAAAATTCATACATTTTCTAGGTCTGCAGACAAAGGAAGCAGTGCTCTAAGGTAGCAGACAGCCGAGCGCTGTGAGAGGCTGGACAGCGGGAACATCTCAGGGAGCAGGACCACGCTGCAGCTGGAGAAGGCTGGCTCTGTTCTATTATTGGATGATGCTTCGATGCAGATTCTCTTCATGAATGCGTGCTACCCTGTACCTTCACGCAGGTTTCTATGTACTTATTAGTCTTATACATTAAATATGTATTTCTAATAACTTGGTTTCTAGACAGAGCACAGGCACCAAAGTAGAGCTGATTCTTTAAAGCAGAACCCCCAAATCCACAAGGTCTTAACAATGGCCCCTGCTGTTTAATAAATATGCAGATTTTCAGGCTTCTTACAACTGAATTTCATGGCAAGGACATGAATATGATTTATTTTGTTATAAAATCTTTTGGAATATTGGTTTTGAGCATTTTTGCATTAGAATATCCAGGGAGGGTTAGGGCAGACTGGCATTTCAATGGTGCGCTAGAGCACTCTGAGTTAAGAGTTGAAAGGTACAATTTGAGCACCTCTACAAGCTTCTACATTCTTCTGGAGCTTCTCATGCTCAGCCTGCTTGAGAAGCACTGGTTCAGGCTAGTGGGCTAGCTGAGGAGCCTGTCATGATGCTCCTCTGAGTCAGTCAGGCTGGGGTGGAGCCTAAGCCCTGGATTTCCTACAGGTGTCCAATTGAGTCCTGTGCTCTTCCTGCAGAGGCCGGATACTGAATAGCAAAGGACCAGAGCCTGTTGAATCAGATGGAGTTTGGGTGTAACACCACAGCATTGCAACCTGGGCTGTTCAAACAAACAAACAAAAATTCTCCTCGTGCCTCCATTTCCCTATCTATGAACTAGAAGAACGGCATCTTGAACGTGGTTGTGTGGCTCCAGAGAGCTCAGCCAGACAATGCCATGGCAGAATTTCAGACACTGAGCAGGTGTTCTGTGAGCCCTGTTGTTCCTTAAGCCCTCCAGAAAACTTGTTCTGGAGGCTGTGGAAGATGGGCTCCTGGCTTCATACAAATACACATAGACACTCATGCATATTCTCATGCATGCATATACATACAAACGTACTCACACATATGCATTCGTACATACATACACCTGCATGTACATACAAAACATGCTCATATGCATGTAAACACACACACTTATCTGTGTGTGCACACACTGTACATTGACTCACAGGCGTATGTGTATACATGTATATACATCATCATTACATATACACATATCCTCATGAATATGCATGTACATATAATTGTCTATATGAATACACACAACGGACAAGCGCTTTTTGACTTATAATAGGGTTGTGTCTCAATCAATCCACTGAAGTTTGAAAATATTACAATCCTAAAATATGTTTACTAGGCTCACCCTAATATCAGAGCTTAACCATGCTTGGAACACTGTACCTTGGCTCACAGTTGGGGATCGTGAGAGAGTTTCCTATTGTGTATGACTAGCTCAAGGAAAGATTAATTAGATGAATGAGTATGTTATAGGTGGAAGACAAAAAAACAAACTTAGCAGACACAGATATACTTACACATACATATGCACATACATGCATACATACATATATTGTGTGTATATGCTTGTTGGTTATCTCTGTTTTCAGCTATAAGTGAATAAACATATATAGTTTGTACTATGACATTTTGTATTTTTCAAATGCACAAATTTGTATGTGTTTGCATAAACACTCATGAATGTGTATTTGCTTGTTCATTCTCTGTCCCTCTAGCTATAACTCAGTCCAGCTTTGCTGAGCACCTGCCATATTCCAGGAACTTGGCTAGTCCTTTGGGACATGTCTCTACTTCTGCAGAGCATGCCTCTCGGTGGAGTATGAGGCAGACAGTAAATGTGTTATACTGTAGTAAAGTCACATGGTGTATGAAGTCATACTGCTCTACAAGAAAGATGAGAATAAGTGGATATGTTGAGGGTGTGTATGTAGGCCGTCAGCAAAGATGTGCCTGTGCACATGGGATTTGAAGAAATCCTGGGGAGGTGTTCAGAGTGCTTGCTGTGAACAAGTAGCTGGGTATTACTTTTGTAACCTGCCTAAAGATGGACAGAGAGAACTGACTCCATGATATTGTCTTCTGATCTCCAAATGTATGTTGTGGCCCATCCCCCAAATAATAATAACATTTAAAAATTAAAGACACAAGTCTCGGAGGAAGGGCAGAACAGGTGCTTATAACTAGAGAAGGGTTGCTAGGGGTAGAATATCGCGCAAGGAGGCTCAGGGAGCAAGGGAGGTCGGGGCAGAGTCTGAAACGTTTCAATCTGTTGTGGTGAGAAGAGAGGAGAGGAGCAGAAGCATAGTGGAAGTGGAGAACGGAGGGAAGGGCAATGCAGTTCTGAAGGTGACTTGGGGTTGTTCTCTGCAGTTGAGCAGATGGGTGACTGTCTAGTGGGCATTCACATGGGTGTGCAATCAATGGCAAGCCCAGGGATTTGCAGTGCAGTGCATGAGAAACTCTGCAATGGTGTTAAATCCCACAACAGCTGGGATTAACTTTGTCCCATGCTCTATTCCTAGCTCTCAAACTGTGTGTGGCAAACAACAGGGGCTCAATAAAAACTGTGCTGTGAATGCTATACCTACTTCCACCTCCTGCTTGTTCACGTGTTCAGTGTTTGTGCACATGCGCACACGTGTGCATGTGAAGGCCAGAGTTTGACATTAGTGGTATTTGTCACTTTCCACTTATTATTATTGCTATTGTTGTTGTTGTTGTTGTTGTTGTTGTTAAGCTGGGCCTCTCACTTACTCTGGAACTTGTAGATCTGGCTAGGTTGGCTAGCAAGCCCCAGGGATCTTCCTATCTCTGCCTCTCCAGTCCTGGGATTAGAGGTACCTGCCAATGTGCCCAGCTTTTTACTTGGGTGCTGGTGACCTGAACTATAGAGCATCAAGCTTGTGAAGTAAGGACTTTCCCAACTGAGCCATTGCCTCACCTCCTCTCCTGCCCTGCCGAGAAACATTTTCTACAGGTGAGGCAGTGAAGGCTTAAGTGTGCTTTGGCAGATCTGCAAATGTCTCCATTTTCCTTTTATGGCCACTTTGAGAGTCCAGAGTGAAAACCCCTTTGCTCTTCAAAACATGATCATTCTATGTCGGTGGGTGCAAGCTAGCTTTTAATAGTGCACTTTGTAGAGAAGTGGGAAGAAAATCATCTTATTAGCACCCTCTACCCCTCCCTTGTCCTGCTCCCCCATCTCCTGCATCTCAGCTGAGTCACCTCTCTCACTTGCTGATTTGCTCTGCTTGCAATTAAGGTTAAACTGCTTTGGGGATCAGAACAGTCTCATCTTTATTTACAAGATTGGAACATCATACACTCCCAGCGTTAACAGCTCTGTTATCGGCAAACACCTCTTTTCAGAAGGAACAGGTGGGAAGCATTGGAGAGCAGTTAAAATATGTTTTTATTGGGGCTCAGAATGGACAACAGGGTGGGACAGGAGAACCTGGCTGGGCTCTTGTAATAGATACACCATGTACTCTAGATGGGAGCCACCTTTGGTGGGCTGCTTGAGACTCTGAACAGGTCATGAATGACCACAGAGTCTTGATTATCTCGCATTATGGAAGAGAAAGCAATGCCTGGTTAACCATTTAAGAGCAACAGGGAGAATGGGCTGGAGAGATGACTCAGTCAGTGGTTAAAAACACATGCTGTTTTTGCAGAGGACCTGAGTTCTGTTCTCAGCACCAACATTGGGCAGCTCATAATTGCTTGTAATTCTGGCTTTAGGGAATTAGCCAATGTTTTTTTTTTTTTTTTT
>JADRCC010113534.1:0-11209 GCA_019843855.1 Hylomyscus alleni
GTGGAGCATGTGTCCTTATTACATGTTGGAGCATCTTCTGGGTATATGCCCAGGAGTGGTATAGCTGGGTCCTCTGGTAGTACTATGTCCAATTACCTGAGGAACACCCAAACTGATTTTCAGAGTGATTTAACCAGCTTTTAATCCTACCAGCAATGAAGGAATATTCCTCTTTCTCCACAACCTCTCCAGCATCTGCTGTCACCTGAGTTTTTTATCTTAGTCAATCTGACTGGTGTGAGGTAGAAACAACTCAGGGTTGTTTTGATTTGCATTTCTCTGATGACTAAGGATGTTGAACATTTCTTTAGGTGTTTCTCAGCCATTAAGTATTCCTCAGTTGAGAATTCTTTACTTAGCTCTGTACCCCATTTTTAATAGGGTTATTTGGTTCTCTGGAGTATAACTTTTTCATTTCTTTGTATATATTGAATATTAGTCCTGTATCAGATATAGGATTGGTAAAGATCTTTTCCCAATTTTTTGGTTGCCGTTTTGTCCTAATGGCAGTGTCTTTTGCCTTACAGAAGATAATGCAATTTTATGAGGTTCTATTTGTCAATTCTTGATCTTAGAGCATAAGCTATGGTGTTCTGTTCAGGAAATTTTCCCCTGTGCCTATGTGCTCAAGGCTCTTCCCCACTTTCTTTTCTATTAATTTGAATGTATCTGGTTTGATGTGGAGGTCCTTGATCCACTTGGACTTGAGCTTTGTACAAGGAGATAGGAATGGATCTATTTGCATTCTTCTACATGCTAACTGCCAGTAAATCCAGCACCATTTGTTGAAAATACTGTCTTTTTTTCCACTGGATGGTTTTAACTCCTTTGTCAAAGATCAAGGGGCCATAAGTTTGTGGGTTCATTTCTGGGTCAACACTCTTCACAGTAGTCACAAATAATATAAAATACCTTGGTGTGACTCTAACTAAGCAAGTAAAAGATGTCTTAGACAAAAACTTCAAGTCTCTGAAGAAGGAAATTGGAGATCTCAGAAGATGAAAAGATCTCCCATGCTCTTGGACTGGCAAGAGTAATATAGTAAAAATGGTCATCTTGCTGAAAGCAATCTCCAGATTCAGTGCACTCCCCATCAAAATTCCAAGTCAATTCTTCACAGACTTAGAAAGAGCAATTTGCAAATTCATCTGGAATAACAAAAGACCAGGATAGCCAAAACCATTCTCAACAATAAAGGAACCTCTGGTTGAATCACTATCTCTGACCTAAACATTTCTTTAGGTACTTCACCACCATTCAAGATTCTTCAGTTGAGAATTCTTTGTTTAGCTCTGTATCCTAATTTTAAAATAGTGATTTGGTTCTCTGGAGTCTAACTTGTTGATTTCTTTTTATATATTGGATATAAGGCTTCTATTGGATGTACAGTTGGTAAAGATCTTTTTCCATTCTGTAGGTTGCTCTTTTGCCCTTTTGGTAATGTCCTTTGTCTTACAGAAGCTTTTCAATTTTATGAGGTCCCATTTGTCTATAGATGATCACAAAGTCTGAACCATTGGTGTTCTGTTCAAGAAAATTTCCCTTGTGCCAAGGAATTCCAGGCCGTTCCCACTTTCTCTTCTATTAGATTCTGAGCATCTGGTTTTATTTGGAGGTCTTACATCCAATTGGACTTGAGCTTTGTACAACGAGATAAGAATGGCTGAATTTACATTCTTCTACATGCTGACAACAATTTTAACTTGCACCATGTTTTGAAAAGGCTGTTTCTTATTCACTGGATGGTTTTGGTTCATTTGACAAAGATCAAGTGACCATAGGTGTGTGGGTTCATTTCTGGGTCTTAAATTCTATCTACATTCTACCTGTCTGTCTATATACCAGTACCATGCATTTTTTGTTTTGTTTTTGTTTTTGTTTTTGATTTTTTTTGTTTGTTTTTCACTATTGCTCTGTAGTACACATTGAGGTTATGTATAGTGATTCTCCCAGAAGTTCTCATATTGCTGAGAATGGTTTTTGCTATTCTGAGTCTAGGTTTCTTGGGAATACCAAGATTCATTTTGGAATTGGTCTTTCTATCTCTGTGAAGATGTGCGTTGGAATTTTGATGGAGATTGCATTAAGTCCATAAATTGTTTTTGGTAAGATGGCCATTTTTACAATGTTAATAATGCAGATCGGTGAGCATGGGAGATCTTTCCATCTGCTGAGTTCTTCAATTTCTTTCTTCAGAGAATTGATGTTCTTGTCATATAACTCTTTCATTCACTTGGTTAGAGTCATACCAAGATATTTTATATTATTTGTGGCAACTGTGAATGTTGTCATTTCCTTAATTTCTTTCTCAGTCTGTTTATCCTTTGAGTAGAGGTAGGCTACTCATCTGTTTGTGTCAATTTTATATCCATCCACTTTGTTTTAATTGTTTCTCAGCTGTAGAAGTTCACTGGTAGAATTTTTGAGGTCACTTAAGTATAATATCATATCATTCACAAATAGTTATATCTTGATTTCTTCCTTTCTGATTTGTATCACTTTGATTTCCTTTTGTTTTCTAATTGCTCTGGCTAGAACGTAGAGTACTATATTGAATTGTTTGGGAGAAAGTGGGCAACCTTGTCTAGTCCTTGATTTTAGTGAGATTACTTTAAGTTTCTTTCCATTTAGTTTGATGTTGGCTACTGGTTTGCTGTATATTGCCTTTACTATGTTTAGGTATAAGCCTTGAATTCCTGATCTTTCCAAGACCTTAAACATGAAAGGGTTTTTGTATTTTGTCAAATTCTTTTTCATCATATAATGAGACGATCATGTGTTTTTTTTTCTTTTGAGTACATTTATATAGTGAATTACGTTGATGGATTCCCATACATTTAACCATCTCTGCATCCCTGTGATGAAGTATAATTGTTCGTGGTGAACCATCAATTTGACGTGTTCTCAGATTCTGTAATTTATATCTTATATCAAGCTCAAAAATATTCATTCTTTGCATGGTCATCAAGTATTTTACCATGTTTTATTTAATATGACATTGTTTTTATGTAGCTTTCAGTTGGTCATGTGGTTGATATTTGATACACATTATAAATAACTGAAATATATCACCTATATTTCAAAAAGATGTATAGCTTACTTATTACTTATCTTAGTCTAAATAGTGAATTTGGCTGACCAGAACTTTGATAAGAATGTTATATTTACACATATAAACTTTATGGATTTGGGAATTTCTTTATTGTTGATAACCATGTTTAGTTAGGAAACTAATTAATATTGTCACATTTTCCAGCAAGGCTCTACATTCTCAAGGTTTGTAACCTTAGAAAAAAGTACCATGGACTTGATAGAAAGTGTTCAAAACCATGAGCCACTTGGGATGTTTATTGTTTAAAGCCAAAATACCAGTATAAAATTTTAAATTACTAACTTAATGAAATAAAGAAAAATTGAGTTACAGCTCTGTGTTCACTGCAAGGTTTGCCAAATATTTAAGGGAGTAACATCAGTTATGTAAAATATCTTTATAATATAAGAGAGAAACACTGTAACTTTTTCTAGTAAGTCATTTTTTTCTAATGGTATAATTAAAACTTTCTCTTCAATGTCTTCTTTTAGTCTTTTGTGTTAGCCCATTTTTCTTAATCAATTGAAGTATTTTTTTAAACTTGGCTGATCATTTTGAAGAATCATTTTTGTTTCTTTTTTTTCATTTTCTATTTTATTTTTGAATTCATGGTTTTATTCTGCTTTACTTCATGATTGGTTTGAGTTTTAAAACTATTCTCTTAAATAAAATAGATGCTCAAATAACAGACATGATATCTTTTATTTTAATAAATATGCAATCATAAATTTATAATCTGTAATTACTACTTTCTAAGAGTTGTTGTGTATGTGTCATGTGTGACAATGTTCAAAAGATTTTTATTAATATCTCAAAACTGAAAGTAACACATATAACTATTTTTAGTATAGAGACTGAAAATTTATGCTACATTTCTATAGTGAAATATGACACAATTAAAATGGTTAAATACATTTAATTCACCAACTAGCTTAAATCTCATCACTTAAAGCAAAAATACATCATATGTATGTTACATGATTGAAGCACTTTATATATATTTTATTTTGAAATATATTTTCAGATTTTTGAAAAGAAAAATAATGTTCCTGATTACACAATGTATTTTAGTGGCATAGCATAGAAAAATCAAACTGGAAAGTTGTATGTTGACTATCTTTCATAGTGCCAGAAGGTGCTAAACAGGTCACTCGAGGAGAAAAGTCATCATATTTATTACTCAGCAGTGGAACCTAAGTATTAGAGTCCTGACTATGATGCCAGACAAAATGTACCCACTGGTGCAGGAGTAGAATGAAGATTGTAGGTATATTCGGCTATTTTCTGATTGCATTTGAGGACAGATACACAGGAGGGACTCCATTCCTCATACTGTAAATCTGACCAAAAGCCAATAGATTGTGTTGATGTAGGCCAAAACTATTGTTGTACTAAATAAATATACTGTTAAACTACCTATAGGTATTTACTTTCACACTTGTAGATTAGTGCTGCTCTCAACTTGGTCCTGAGAGACAACCCTAATTTTACAGTGGGCAGTAGTTAAAGCAGAGACTTAGAAAAGTCAAAATGCTGAGAAAAAGTTAATGTTAGAGCTTCCGATGGCTCAGGAAGTTAAGAGTACACATTGTTCTTGCACCATGCTGGTGCAGCTTCCAAAATTTCTGTAAGTCCAGTTCTGGGAAATACAACAGCTTCTTCTGACTTCCTCAAATACCTGTGTTCATTTTCACATACCAACACTGAAATATACACAAGTGCACATAATTGAATATAATTAAAAACCCTGAAAATCTATGAATAATTGGCTAATTAATTATTAACCCTAAATGAGACATATATAGCAAGTCACAACTCTAAAAGTGTGAGAAATATCATGGAACAAAGGAAAAAACAATGTAAGAGATTGGGTATGACAAAAAATGTTTTCTGAATAAGACATGATGATTTTATTCATGAACTCACAGCAACTATGGGTACCTAAATAAGATCACTCAGTATTCCAAGATGGAGCATAAATTGGATTCAGTGATTTAGCAGAACAAAATAAAGCAACAACAAAGACTCAAGGAGAAGTCATGAACATGGGAGAGTCATTTGGGAGTGCTTACAGTGAATACATGGCAAATTAAGTGGTGGTTATGACCAAAATAGACTACATACATGCATGGATTTGTCAAAATTGAAATACACAAACTAAAATATAAGTGAAGATATAATTCCATTTTAACCAAAGTTATTCATTAACTTTGTGTAGATGGGAGCAATAACCAGGTGAAGTAAAGAATGGAGATTCTGTGGGTTTTCCCATGACTTATCTGTGACTTTATTATTATTATTATTATTTTTACAGAGATGAATGCTACAAAACTAAAGAAATCCTAGAGGTTCTTCGTTTCCCCACTTCTCTTTTACATTTTCCCTCTTGTTGCTTTCTCTACTTGTATATTTTAGTCCTTAACTCTAATTTATATTTACTGATCCACTTCAGAGAAAATACATTATAGAAATATATCCCTGGATAGTATTACTTGCTGAGTGTTTGTTGGTTTTGAAAAACATATGTAACTTCTGAAACTGTTTCCTTTTCTTTGTCTAGGAAAAGTTTCATATTTTTTTCTAGATAAATTCATATAAAGGCTTTTAATATGTAATCTCCTTGGCCTATTTCATATTGCAATAGATTGCCAGAATATAAGTCCTAGTGGCCCAAAAGTCCTCCCTTAGAAGTTATGAAGAGATTTATGCTAGTTGCAGAAAATTCATAGACACTTCAGGACATGCAAAACACTATTTTAAGTGTCCTTACAGTCTAATTTTCTTGGTTCAGTTTTCATGTAGATTCACAACTCTGTTTACTAAGTCTTCACCATATGTCCTATGGTCTTTTTTTCCCCATCTACTCTCAAACGTGATGTGAGAAGTAATAGATCCCTCCAAGTGGACCAAGTTGGATCCCTCCAAGTATTATTCTCTAAAATAGTTTTTGAAATATGCAATACAAATTCCATCTCTTGTTATGTGAAGCACTATTCCATCTGTGGGCTTAAAGGCTGAGTTTCTTTCTCTCAGAGACAAAAAATGTGTTACATTTTTAAAATTCTGGTAATAATTCAAAGAAGTATTAATCATATAGACTAGTTTGATCTTATAGGATGACTAAAAATGAAATCAACAATCTGCACTAGCCCTGGCGTGAGGACAGAAAGGCTTCATGCTGTTCCAGGCAAGGTAGAAGCATTCTCAACTTACAAACTTCATTTCTAAAAATACCATGCTGGAATCATGGTTGTTTTCATAAGGTTTCAAGAACTATGCTTATAGTATAAATTATTTATAGGTTTGTTGAATAAAATTATTGAATCCAACTTAAATTGTTCTGAGCATTAACCTCAATATCACTGTGTAAATTTTCTTACCTATAAGTATGGATATTAGTATCTACAACTGTTCAGAATTTAAAGGCAACTGCTGGATACATATGGAAAATGCTCAGCATTCAATAGATGCTAGATACATATTTCTCCTTTTTTCCATTTGGTCTAAACTTTTGGTAGAATCATGTCAATTACAGCTATGATATATGCTACAAAGGTGGAAGATTACATTAATGGAATTGTAAGGCTTTTCAGTGATCATCAGTTTGTTAACTAAGAAAGTAAAATATTAAAGAGTAGGCACAAAGCAAGAAAATCAATAGTCAGTATTTAAAGATTCCCATTAGTTTCTTAAAAAGTAAAAGAATTTCTGAATATTCTTTGGGATTTTCTAAATTATGATTTAGTATATAATTTCCATAATGATTTACTTATATGTTAGCAAATAAGTAATCCTAATTGCAAGGAGTGAGTCACTTTCCATGATGCTATGATATTGGAAGTTTCTAATTTCATTTTATTACAAATAATACATTAATAAACATAAAATTTATTATTACCATAGAGAAAATTGTATAACAAAATTATGAATTTTAAAAACCTTTAAAAGTACATGCTTTGTGTATAGTAGAGGATTGCAAAGTCAGTCATCAATGGGAGGAGAGGTCCTTGGCCCTGTGAAGATTTTGTGCCTCAGTGTAGGGGAATGACAGGGCCGATAAGTGGGAGAGGGTGGGGTGGCAAGCATGGGGAGGGGGGAGGCAACAGGGATTTGTTCTTGTTTTTGTTTGTTCATTAAAAAGAAAAAAAGAAAAAAAATAAAAAAATAAAAAAATAAAAACATATTTTAAGTAAAAAAAATTACATGCTTGCTATGGTTATATAATATTGGTTCTCTTTAGCTTTAATAACACAAAATACATGATAAAGAAGAATTTGTTCACAATTAAAAAGAACGTTGTAAAGTAAGCTAATATTTAATTTGATTATTAAGTGAGATGCTAAATATGCAAAGCACACATTGCTTTTTGAGTTGCAGTGTTTCTTTCATTACAAATATTTAAGGCTGAATATTTTACTTTTCATTGATATTGGTTGAAGATTTAAGGATGTAAGCTTAAATACTTTGAATTTAATTGTTAGAGTACCTCTGGTTTGAGATAAAATTATTCCTATTTTATCTTCTTGCAATTAATTATTCTCCTTTCAAAATTAATTACAGTGTTCTTTTTACTAATTGATATTTTAGATAATTTTTATTTATATACCAGGGCAACATAGACAACTTCCTTTCACACCTTCTCTATAAAAATATTGAGAAGGAATCATGCCCTATATGAAATAATTAAACACTAGAAAACACCAGTAAACATCATTGAATAATATTTTGAAAGTGAAAGTTCAGGTCTCTTTGCAAGGCTTAGAGCATTAAAAGGATTCATGTGTCAAAAATGTGAATTTATGAATATACTTCTGTTGTAAAACTTGTTTTTCCTTGAAATTCCACTCATAGGATTTATATAAAGTATATTATACACATATATTTATTTTATTTTCATAAATGATTCACTACTTACAGTAAACAAGGTGACAGATATCCATTTGTAACATAACAATAGCTATAAGCAAG
Organism: Hylomyscus alleni; assembly: GCA_019843855.1. Taxonomy (NCBI): domain Eukaryota; kingdom Metazoa; phylum Chordata; class Mammalia; order Rodentia; family Muridae; genus Hylomyscus; species Hylomyscus alleni. The sequence continues at coordinate 8,060 of JADRCC010113534.1, forward strand.
CCTGACTGTGTCTGCTTCACATCTATGTGACCTCTAGGTCCTGGACAATAAGAAAATCACACTGAATCACAAAGTCCCTGCTGTCTTTTGTTGTCATCTCCCTGATGTCAGTCTATTCTTTAGTTCCTGTAAATATTTTTGACAGTTTGAAACCCTTAATGTTCACAGAATACATATAATTTTGCCCATTGTGGGGGATTTCTTGCATTTGATATTTGAAAATATATGTATATAATTTAAGAAGAGCTTATATTAGGTTATTAATAGAAACTTCACTTATTGTTGACAGTGAATAAAAGGGTAGTATAAGGTTAGTTTGCATATAATTTGACTCCAAGAAGAAAAGTGCTGTTCTATTCATAACTAAATCTAAATTTTATACATATATCAATATTTTGTCTATTGACTTGGGTAAAGGAGAATATATATGTGTATATACATACACATACACATATATATATATATATATATCCAAATTCTATGTCTTAAATTGATGACTAAATCACTCTTACTCTATAAATTAGTACTGTTATATATCCAGAGTTAACTATAATAAAAACAGGAAAATCAGAATTAGGTTTTCCACATGTTCAATGTAAATATACTCCCTTTGTATTCAAATAGAGTTATATATTTCAGATTCATTCTCATGGCAGTTAAATATTTATCATGCCTTACTTAGTCTAAATAAGTAACTATTAATACCAAAAATGGGAAGTGACTACATTTTTACCAAATGATTTGTTATTATATTTAGTCAAAACACTTTGTACTTCAAGATCAGAAATATAGTATACTGGCAGAATTCATATTGTTTATGCCTGAGCCTCTTATAGAAGATGACTATTTCTATATGTAAACTTTTCATAAATTTTCCATATTTCATGTGTCCTTGTTGTAAGCCTTTTAATCTATTATTCTATCATTCCAAAGAAAACTCAGGAAGATGTAAGACATTTGGTAACAGTCAATACTTTCTTTCTTTCTTTCTTTCTTTTTAATTTTTTTTTCGAGACAGGGTTTCTCTGTATAGCCCTGGCTGTCCTGGAACTCACTCTGTAGACCAGGCTGACCTCAAACTCACAAAATCCATCTGCCTCTGCCTCCAAATGCTGGGATTAAAGGCGTGTACCACTACCACCCAGCAATACTTACTTTCATATCTAAATTTTTCTGGATAACAGAATTAAAATTATATGCATTAAAATATAAACATAGATGTTCTTCTTTTAAAGGTTTAAATATTAGTTTAACTTTAAAGAATCAACAATTCTGAAGTTTTTAATGAACAAAATTAGTGCTTTTTATATCCCATAAGGTGAAGTAGATATAATATGGTATGAAATTTTAATACAAAAATAAAATGTAATAATTTAAATCCTTTTAAAAGTCATCTTTTCCTTATTTTTGATGATTGGAAACTTTTATACATTAATTGGTTAAATTCATTCCTTGATGAATCATTAAGAGTTCTTTGGAGGAAATCTGTGAATTAAAAAAAAATATACTGGTGACAGGCAATTAATTAACTGGATATCACTACGTCAAATTATTTAGAAAAAAATATAAATTGAAAATTTCACATTATATATACCAAGTAGCATTCGAAACTATAAATATTTTTATTTATTCTATTTAAATAACCCACTATTTCCTATCACTGAGGCATAGATATAAACACAGAAGCTTTCATTTATTATGCCTTGATTTGTGAGGTAAATTTTTCTTCTATCTCTCCCTCCAACTTACTTAAGGAAAGATAACACCATATTCAAATAGGGGTTTGCACTTTTTGAAGAGAATCCAGATTTCAATTTGAAAGCTGAATTTTGGACTTTAAACTGTTTTTGAGATTCAAACACATCGGAAAGTTTCTAAACGGCCAAACAGCAGTCAGATATTATACTGGTCTCCTTTCTGTGAAATCCATGATAGTGACAAGGTACCCTCATCTGTTCACATTCTGTGCCTCTTTCCTAAACAATGAGGGTAGGCAGTTTCTATGTGCTCTTTGCTACCCTTCAGGGAAACACATGGTACTCTCTGGGCACAGGTCTACTCTTGCATTCTTTCAAAAATGATATTTAATTTGTGGAGTGTCCATAAATTAATACATTTTTTGTCATTTGTTTTGCATACACAACACCATCTGCTTCCTAGTTTCCCAAATGTCTGCTTGATGTGCTTTGCCTCCCATTTCAGAAAAGTACCAGTTGTGTTGCCAGGCCTCTGGAGTCCTCACAGTAACACAGTATTTTTACCAGTAATGGCATAATGAGATACATCACACACTTTCCTAACAACTGGGACTGTTGTCTGCCATTCCAAATTGATGTATGATGCCAGTGACAGTTGAGCACCTGATAGTTACAGATTCTCCTGTAATCATGATCCTTTAAAGCCCAGGGAGGGATCTAGTTAAAAAAAAAAAAGAAAGAAAGAAAGAAAAAGAAAAAGAAAAGCAACATGGTCATTGTACTACCACATTTTCTTAATTATTTGAATATTTCTTGGGAGAGTTGTTCTGCAAATAACATTTTTTAAGACGGTATCTCAACACACTGAGGTGACACAATCACCAAATATTGCCTACAGTTATGAGCAACTAATAATGGTTAGCAATACTGAGTAGGTAGGTCCTAATGTGAAGAAGAGCTACCAATTTTGCATGTACTAGACTTCTACCTTTCATACATGTGCCTAAGCAACAAATTGCAACATAATTCAGGGATGCAAAGAAGATTAATAGAACCTATTATTTTAAAAAGTATCTGTTTACTGAAAACTTCGATTTCCATGTTATATTTCTATAGCATCTTTTTCAACCCTCTTTTCAGACAATTGTCTTTACTAAAGTTTAGACAGGCTTTTTGAAGTTCTCTTTAGACTATACTGCAACTTTGACTTTGTTTTGCTTCAGCATAACCTTTTAAAAGAATATATGTTACTTCATAACAAATCTGTCACAGACAGCTATAGCTAAAGGTCTTGATGTAGGGGTACGTAAATCAGTGAATTAATGCAAAATTTAAAAAAAATACTGACTTCTTATAAGAAAATACTACCTTCCTGACAACAAAATTCTTAAATATGGATTCACAACTGTCTTGAGATAAATGTTTGAACTTAAGTTTGATCTTTGTCCGTATT
>JADRCC010113536.1:0-21069 GCA_019843855.1 Hylomyscus alleni
GGAGTTGCAGAGGCTAACTATGGAGCAGAGACTGAAGGAAGGACAAGCCAGCCTAATATAGCTATCTCTTGAGAGGCTCTGACAGTACCTGACTAATACAGATGTAGAGGCTCACAGCCATCCATTGAACTGAGTACAGGGTCCCCAATGAAGGAGTTAGAGAAAGGACCTATGGAGTTAAAGGGTTTGCAGCCTCTTGGGACGAACAACAATATGAACTAACTAATACCCTCAGAGCTCCCAGGGACTCAACCACCAACCAAGGACTATACATAGTGGGACTGATTGTTCTGGCAGCATGTGTATAGATAGTAGAGGATGGCCAAGTTGGTCATCAATGGGAGGAGAGGCCCTTGGCCCTGTGAAGGTTCTGTGCCCCAGTGTAGGGGAATGACAGGGCTGATAAATGGGAGAGGGTGGGGTGGTAAGCAGGGGGAGGGGGGAGGCAACAGGGGTTTGTTCTTGTTGTTTTTTGGTGTTTTTGTTTTTGGAGGGGAAACTGGGAAAGGAAAAATCATATGACATGTAAATAAAGAAAATATCTAATAAAAAAAGAAATTATTTGTTATACTATATTTAGGTAATAATAACAAAAAGTAAGTCTGTTATTTCATCACTATAAAACTGATTTTAAAAATATTTTTGGTCTATAGCTGGTCAGACACAATACTCAGAAATATAGAGAGCCAACCTGATATGGCCTATTTGTAGGAGTAATAGGCATATGTCAGTTCTGCTACAAGAAATAACCATATAACACTCTCATCACTTTACCTCTCCTTCTATTGCTTGACAAGTTCTACCTGCAACCGCAGTATTAGATGGTAGAATGAAAAAATCAACCTCCTACTTAGGTTATTCCTGGCATGTCCCCAATTCTGGCTGACTTCTGGCTTTTAGCCACCTGCAGGTTTGATTTATTCCAGACATACCTTCATTGGACTGAAACATCATAGTCAATTCACAAGGTATTATGGCTTGGAGTTCTACTACACATGAGTCCAAATATCAACTTTAAAAATTTTATTTATTGTTTATGTGTAAGGTTGACCACTTTGTATTGGTTAAACAACAAACTCAGTAAGTTTTATCTATATATTTGTACGTTTTTCTGTATATATGTTATAATATTAATAAACCAGTTTAAGAGAGAGTGAGGGGGAATGGGAGAGAGTAAGGGGGAATGGGAAGGGCTGGAAGATGGGAAAAGAATGGGGAGATGATGTAATTGCATTTTAATTAAAATATGTTAAAAGACAAGCAAAAATTTATTTATTTATTTATTTATTTATTGGTTCTGGAATTTGAGCCCAGAACCTCACTCATGATATGCAGGTGCTACATCAGAGATATATTCTCATGCCTTCTAACACTTTTTCTTTTGAAAACCTCACTAAGTTTTCCAGTGTGGCCTTAAACTTACTCTGTAGTACATAGAGGCTTTGCATTTGCAATCCTACTGATATCTGGCATAGCTAGGATTATAGGCTTGAACCACCTGGTCCAACTCAAATGTCAGCTTTAAAGAATTTTGTTTATTCTTTCCATCACTTTATTTTTTCTCTTGAACATCTTTATATCTGCAAAATAACTGTAAATGTTGTATCAAAATGGATTTGCTACAGGCAAATACCATATTTGCCTTTACTGATGGTATTTATTTCCTTTGTTGAACTCCTCCTCATTCATCTGTTTAGCTTGAGTTACTACTGGCTGCAACTTTCATTGTTGGCCCTGTCTTTATGTGCATTTACTAACGAAACACTTTATAATCCAAACATGGAAACAAATGGCCGCTTCAGGAACAGTTTAGCTCACTTTAGCTGGGTTGTTCCATGTCAGTGCGTTATAGGATAGAGTTTGTAAGGTCCCTATGGGGAAAAATGAGAAGTTTTCCAGCTATTCCTTTATTGAGTCTTCTGTGTTATTTTGTTCTAATGAATTCTCTGCACAATAGGTACACACATCTGAAACTCTGAATACAGGATGAATTCCAAAGCCAAACATAAATTATTTCTGGACTTACCATACTTTCTTTCCATGATTTATGTGGTTAATAGAGTTGCTGGAACTGGGTATTTTAAATCATGTTCTGAATGAAACAACCACAGGAAAAGAAGGAAGGAAAGGATTCTGTCATCTTACACATTCTTTTGCTTTTGTTCAGAGGTAGCCACCATATCTCTCTCCCAGGCATTTAATATTCTCTTCCTCTCTCTCTCTCTCCCCTCTTTCTCTCCCTCCCCTCTCTCTCTGATTTGAGACTGAGTTTCATGTATCTCATACTGGTTTTGATCTCCAGATCCTTCTGCCTGTTCCTAAGCCCTGGAATTAGTGACCTATGCTACCATGCCTTATTTCATTTAATAAATTTAAATTGAGAGAGAAATCGAGTTATACTACTTTGTTAGCCTATTTTTTTCTCATCAACTAAAACAGAGTTTGTTTCCAGTTGAGAGTTTTAGAAACCTGGAAAACCTTACTAATTGAAATTGAGGATTTTTTTTGTAGGTTCATTGAAAATATCGAATCCTAGAATCAGAGAGCCATTAATTATGAATATTGATGACACTTTGATTTAAAAGGAACATTGGTGTCTGGGGTGGGAGAAGGACAAGGACTTCTTTAGATTTTATGATTTATATAATTTAATATTTTACTACTGTTCTGGTATTTTTTCAGTCTTGTTGAGTTTGAAGTGGCATCAAAGTGTTATGTGGAATTCTTATGAACTTAGGAATGGTCTTGAGGAAGAGGTGAATAAAGTCTTTAGATACAGACTTAATATTCTTTAATATCATATCAAAATTCTTGAGAGTAATAGAGTATCATGGTATATGCCTATATTCACTACTTGTGTGACAGAGAAAGGATAATTACAGGTTCAAAGCCAGCCTGGGCTACATAGTGAGAGCTTTGTCTCAAAAACAACAACACAAAACCAGAAATGCTTGAGACCAGAAATTTCAGATTTTGAAATATTTGTGTATATAATAAAATATCTTTGAGATATGACTCAAGTCTAAATATGATACTAATTTGCATTTTGTATATAACGTATGCATGTTCAGAGATAATTTTATACAATATTTTACTATACCTCAGGTTGACTGTAGCCTATTAGAGGAGACCAGATGTGGGATTTCCATTTTTGGTATCTTATTGGAACTCAAAATGTTTCAGATTTTGAAACATTTCACATGTAAGATTTTGGGATCAGAAACAGTCAGTGTACAGTAGGTATCCTTAAAGGACAACTAAGGTAAATGAAATTCAGGCTAGGACTCTTCTTTTATCTCAGTCAGATGGGAAATGAGATCTAGTTTTGAAAGTTTGTTGTTTCTAGAGGAAACCTATGCATGTAGTTGGTCTAGGTTACAGAATCAAGCCCAAGTGATATGAGAAGATATGTGGCCCAGGGTGTTGGAGACTGTACACATATGTATGCAACAGTAGTTAAGGAAAAAGGAGGATATGAATTCAAAGGAGAACAAGGTGGAACCACCATGAAGAAGTTCCTACTGAACAAATTTGAGCAATTTGAACATGAAAATGACAGCAATCAATTAGAATGCACTGGTCAAAAGTATTGTACTTACATACAAATACATAATGATTAAATTAAATATTTTATAAGAGTTCATTAGTACCAAAATATCACATCAGAAGATAATCACTGTTACAAACTGACATTCTGTTGTTGTACCTCTTAGTATAGGCCTAATCCCAGTCAGTGCTTACAAAGTAGAGGCAGGAAGATCAGGAGTTCAAGGTTATTTTCAGCTTCGTAGTAAGTTTGACCTAAGTGGGAGATTGCCTACAAAGCAGTTGTGACCTATAATCTTCAAAAATGTCAAATCCATGAACCTCGCGCAAAGGCTGAGGAAGTACCCCAAGAAACCATTACACAGGCTACCCTTCTGTCACCATTCAGGACGTTTATAATTTTTTTCCCACAGACCAGCCTGGAAATCATAACCATTTTGCTGCCCCATCCCCCCTAGTATTGAGATTATATATGTATGAACTATTTCATTTCGGTTATTTTTTCCTAGTTTTGAAACCCTCCAAAGGTTAGTTGAACAAATTACAGAAATGTGAAGGAATTAGCAATTAATAAAGAAATATTCATTTGAAGAAATCTACTAAAGTCAAATTTAGAGCAAATGTAGAAAAAACACAGCTATCAGAGAAAACCCATAGCTAGGTGTTGTAGCTCAGTCATAGCATATGTAAGGTCCTGTGTTTGATCTTTAGCATTGCTCTCAAGCCCCACAAAATACTGATGGAGTCAGAGGTTCAATACAGCATTTCCAGAAAGGGGGCTGTGTTCTTGAGGAACGGAACCAATAGAATGAATGAATATGTGTATATAAATGGGATTTATTAGATTGGCTTACAGGGTAAAGTGTGGATAGTCCAATAATGGCCGTCTCACATCTGACAGTCTGAGAATATGGTGTTTGCTCAGTTGGAAGGCTAGGATGTATGTTTCAGCAGTTCCAGTCTGGCATTGAAGGCCTGGAGAATTCCAAGAAAGCTCTAGCTCCAGCTGCATACATAGCAGAGGATGGCCTTGTCAGGCATCAGTGGAAAGGGAGGTCCTTGGTCCTATGAAGGCTCAATAGATGCCCCAGTGTAGGGGAGGGCGGGGAGGTGGGGGTGGGTGGTGGGTGGAGGGACACCCTCATAGAAGCAGGGGGAGGGGGGTTGGATAGGGGTTTCCAGGAGAGGGAGAAACCAGGTAAGGGAATAACACTGGAAATGTAAATAAATTAAAAAAAAATAAATAAATGAAAAGAAAAGAAAAAGAAAGAGAAAGAGAAATGCCCAAAAGCTTGCCTTTTAGTTGAGTTGACACCCAAGATTAACGATGGTTAATGATGGGATGACAGGGAAAAAAATCTTGATTGAAGCCATTAACCTTAGCTGTGGCTGTGCTATATATTTGTTTCATTTTTAATTTTAGATTTTTACATTTTTCTTTTATCTGTATGCATGCTTTGTTTGCATGTGTGTACATGCGTCACAGCAATGCTTGGTTCCTGCACAGGTGAGAAGAAGGCATTGGCTTCCCTGAAATTAAACTACAGATGGTTGTGCACTAGCATCGGAGTGCAGAAAACCTAACTCAGGTTCTCTGCAAAGCACAAGTGTTCTGAACCACTGAGCCATCTGTCCAGACCCAATTGTTATATATTGTATGCATTTCCCTGTATTGTGTGGCCCTGTCTGCTGCTAATAAGATAAATAGTAGTAATTTTATGCACAGTGTGAGTGCCTTGAGAAATAACAAGCTTTGAAAGTGGAATAAGCCCTGAAGTTGGCGATTTTACCAAGCAATTATGTGTACTTACCACAACGAACAAGTATGGTCAGGGGCTAATTGTTCATTGTTATAAGGCCAATACTTTTCTTTCTACACAGGAGCCATGGATAACAGAGGGTTTCATCAGGGGAGTTTTAGTAGCTTCCAGAGCAGCTCTAGTGATGAAGACTTGATGGACATCCCAGGGACTGCTATGGACTTCTCTATGAGAGATGACGTGCCACCTTTAGATCGAGAAATAGAAGGTATTGCTATTGCTACTTTTAAAACTATATTTTAATTTGTATAGAGTAGGCACACAGCCTTGCAACTTTTAATACATTCTTGTAGCCAACACCGCTGACAGGATATAGAACTGTCTTGACCCATAGAAAAATTCTTTCTTGCTATTCCTTTGTTGCTTTTAGACCTCTGTCCTCCCTAGTCCTTGGTACCGATGGTCTTTTCCCTGTCCTAGTAGTTTTTTTCCCTTTAAGGAGATCATATTAATGAAATCTATATTATTTTACTTTGTGGGGGACTGTGGGAAGGTGGATCATGTGTGGGCCATGGCGTGTATGTGGAGGACAGAGGATAACTTAAGGAATCAGTTCCTTTCTTATACTGTGTACGTTCTATGGATTAAAATTATAGTCACCATACTTAGCAGCAAGTGCCATTGCCCACAGAATCCTCTTCCTAGCCCTCTGACCTGTGTTCTCTTTTAAGACTAAATTCTTTTACTCAGCTCAGTGCCTTGAAGGTTTATCATTTTCTTGCTTCCTGCATACCCAGGAGTGGAAGCCTCGAGTCACATGGTAAATGTGTTTGACTTTCAAAGAAAATGCCAAAATATTGTTCAAAGTGCTTATGAAATTTCGCGTCTTAACTAGCTCTATGAGCATTCTGTGTGTTCTACATCTTGGACAGCTCTTGTTATTATCAGTAATGTTTATTTTTGTTTTCCTAGTAACTATGTACCATTATCTCAGGATTTCAGTTTTCTTAATGGTTAATGATGTTAAATAGCATATCATATACTTATTGGCCAGCATTATAGATCCTCCTTGGTGAAGTAGGTGCTCAAATCTTACATTTTTATAATCTCCACTTTTTATAATTTTACTTTTCATTAACAGGAAATTATCAGAAAAGTTAGGTACTGTCTTAGTTGTTACTTGGTTACCTACTTACATTGTCATTTCTATAGCTGTATACAATGCTGTGGTATGCTTGTGCTATTTTTTTTCATATAACCAAGCTTCTATTGAGATACGTTTTAGTTACTCCCATCTTTTGTTATTACACATACTGCTATAGTGAACAACCATATTATGAGTGTATGTGTCTGGGTTTGTGTATTTTAGCTACTTATCTGGAGCTGTGACAAAACACTATAATCAATGAAACTTATGAAAACATGTTTAGTTGCCTTACAGTTTCAGAAAGTTAGAGCCCATGGTAGTGGAACAAAGGCATGGTGGTAACGACAGCTGAGAGGTCTCATCTCAGTCCAAAAGTAGGAGGGAGTGGGGAGGGAGAGAGAGAAAGAATGAGAGAGAGACACAGACATAGAGAAGGACAGAGAAAAAGAGAGTTAGACAGACAGGGAATTGGGAGTGTTTTGAAATTTTAAAGTCTACCTCCTGAGACATACCTCCTCCAACAAGGCCATACAACTTCCTAATCCTTCCCAATCAGTTCCACAAATTGAGGACCAAGCATTTAAAACATGATTCTATGTGGGCCATTATCATTTAAACCACTACTGTGTATATGTGTATCTTTTAAGCATATGAGAGCATTTTTTTTATAGCATGAGTATATGACTGTTAATTTCTTCCACCATATTAGTATAAAATATCTTAATTTTCATCTTTACAATGTGAATAACTTTTATTACTTTTTTTCTTTTATTTTTTGAGACAGTGTCTCACTGTGGCTCTCTGGTTGACCTGAAACTTGCTATGTAGACCAGGTTGACCTTGAACTCATGGATATCTGCTTTTTGAGTGCTAGAATTAATGGTGTGCATCACAACTTCTGGCATTTATTATTTTAAATTTCAGTTTTAATTAGTGAATGCGAACATAGTTTCTTGTATTTGCTAAACAGTTTACTTTCTTTTCCTGAAAGCTTTCTGTTCACATGATGTTCTTGTTTGAGCCATTCAAGTGTCACTATTTTTTGTTTTTTGGTTTTTTTTTTGTTGTTGTTTTTCAATACAGGGTTTCTCTGTATAGTCTTGCTGTCCTGGAACTCACTCTGTAGACCAGGCTGGCCTCAAACTCAGAAATCCGCCTGCCTCTGCCTCCCAAGTGCTGGGATCAAAGGAGTGCATCACCACTGCCCTGTGTGTCACTATTTTTTGTCTAATATTGTTTGACTATATTTTTCTCTTTTGCTTTCTTTTTCTTTCTCTCCCTCCCTCTCTCTCTCCCTCCCTTCTTCCTTCCCCCCTTCTTCCTTCTTGTTTGAGATAGAGCCTCACTCTTTTGCCCAGAGAGGCCTGGAACTTCCTATGTAACCGAGGCTAATGTCTAACTTGTGGCAATTGTTTTGCCACAGCCTTCCCAGTGTTTATTATAGCTATAAACCACTGTGTCCAGCTGACTTTTCTTTCCAAACATTTTATTTTGAATGTTGGCTTTAAATTTATGATGCAGCTAAGAGTCACTTTGAATTAGTTATCTTCATACTTTCATATCTGGAGCCTTAGGGGCTATCGGTGTGTGCCATCATGCCCACCTCAACTTTGTTTTTTTTTTTTTATTAATCTGCAAGAACTTTTTATTAGTCTTTTCTATTGACATCCATGTTTCTTGTTGTACTTAGAAGGACTAGGGCCTAGGAGTGTGATGCTAACTAAGCTTGACAACATAATTAGGCCCTATTTTAAATGAAACTCTGTATGGATCATTATTATTATTATATGATTATTTATGCTATAATCCTTTAAACGCTATAGCTTTTACAAGAATTATTTCAGTCCATTTGTCTGTGTAAAGAATCAGATTTTACAGAAAAGTATATTTGAGCAGGCATTATGTGACATATACTATTTCTGGAGAGACTTGAACAAATGTCTACTTAGCCCAGATAGGGAGCCCATGATAGATACCACCAAAGTCTAACTTGGTGAACTGATGAGTTTTATTGGTTTACAGGAATATAGGTGAGGGGTTATTTACAGGAGTAAAAATGACTCAGTAACAACTGTGTTAGTAAAGCCCACACCAGCATGTGCTCCCTACACAACTTGCAGGCAACTCAACAGATTGGGAGTGGACTGTAATCCCAGCACTTGGGACATTGAATCAGGAGGATCACCAGTTCAGTGTTAGGGAGTGAGTTACATAGGAAGACCCTACATCAAATGCCAACAACAGCAAAATAAACACAAAATAAAATACATCAAGGATAGAGGAATGGCTTAATGGTTATAAGCACTTGCTGATCTCGAAGATCTGAGTTCAGTTATCGGCACCAACCATCTGTAGTTTCATGGAATCTGATGCCCTCTTCTGGCCTCTGTTGGCACCAACATACATGTAGGCTAAAGACCCATACACATGGGCTGGAGAGATGGCTCAATGGTTAAGACCACTGGCTGCTCTTCCAGAAGACCTGAGTTTAATTCTCAGCAACCACATGGTGGCTTACAACCATCCGTAATGGGATCCAAAGCCCTCTTCTTGTGTGTCTGAAGACAACTACAGTGTACTCATATACATCTTTTTTTAAAGACCTGTACACATTAAAAAAAAGTTACACCCCATCACTTTTTTTAGGGAATCATAGGGAAGGATTCCAAAGATGTGTGGTGATTTGAATAGGTTTGGCCTCCATAGAGTCATGTGTTTGACTGCTTGACCCATAGGGAATGGCAATATTAGGAGGTATAGTCCTGTTGGAGTAGCTGTGGCCTTGTTGAAGGCATTATGTCACTGTGGGTTGGGCTTTGAGGCCTTGTATGCTTAAGCTATCACACCCAGCATGGCACCTAGTCTCCTTCTGCTACCTGTGGATCAAGATGTAGAACTCTTGGCTCATCTAGCACCATGTCATCCTGCATGCCGCCATGCTTCCTGCCATGATGATAATGGACTTAACCTCTGAAGCTGTAAGCCAGCCCCATTTAAATGTTTGCCTTTATAAGAGTTACCTTGGTCATGGTGTCTCTTCACAGCAATAAAAGCCTAAGGCAACATGACAAAGTTGGAATGAACATAGCAATATGAAAAAGGTTTTCAGGCATGTGATGTATGTCTGTAATCCTAGTACTCCAGAGCAGAGACAGAAGGATTGCTAGAAAATTAAGACTAGTCTGGTCTACACAGTAAGTTATAGGTCCGCTAAGATACACTAATGAGATCCTACCTAAAATAGCCAATTTCCTCTCCTCCCAACAGAAAAGAAAGTGCAAAGAAAGATAACAAAACCTTAGGTTCAAAAGCAAGATATGTTGCTGCACACTGGTAATCCTAGCACTTCAGAAGCTGAGGTAGGAGGATGAAGAGTTCAAGACCAACCTGAGCTACAAAAGTAATTCAAACTATAGAAGAAGGCCTTGTCTCAAAAATCAAAATGAAATCAAAAGCAAGGATGACAAGAAATTTGAGTAGGAAAGGTGCCTCAGAAAATAGCCTGCAAATTTAAAGTTCATAAAAGAGGAGGTATTTGTGCCTTCATAGTCATGGCTTTTCTTATTAGCATAGTTCTGAAAAAGGCAAACATTTGAATATATATGCATCTACAAACATAGTATGTTAGTTATAGCAGTTACTAGGCTATCACTAAACTGAGACCTCAATATATGCCTTCTGGTCAAACCAAAAATCACCTATCAGTCTAGTAAAAATAGTTGCTTATGGCATTATCACCAAGTCCTTTCATGTATTCATTTGGTAGCAGTACATAATAAGGTAAGTCATTGCTCATTATTGCCATTTCATGGGCTAGAAAACTGAAGCCAACTATGTTTTTTGAAATTGCCTATGACAATGCAATATGTTTTTAAATAAGTAGTTCTCCACTACTTTTTAGTAGATTCTTAGAACTTAGAACTGATTGTAGTTCATTCAGATCTGTCCACAAGTAAAGAGGCTTCTTTTCATGAGATACATGCAAAATTAGCCCACTTACCATATATTCTGTAGTGATACATTTTTCTTGCTTTCCTTTCAAAGTGTTCTTTCCTTATTTAATGTCTTCACATAGGATTTCTTAGTAAAGAAACCATTAATAGAAGAAAAGGCCATAAAGTCATTGAAACATGATGGTGAAATTATGCAGAAAATGCCATAGTTTTTTACTGAATGATAGCATGTACTAAAAAGTAAGTTCCACAGAACTTAAAAGTTAGTAAAAGCGGTTCTTGTTTTCCAGATGGCTATGTAGAAATTGATTTATGAAGAATGAATAAATCAATTAGGCATGGCAAAGCTAACCACATCCCAGATAGTCTATAAATTAGAAGAAAAAAAAACCACTCAGGGTGAGGGGAGTGGAAAAGGAGTTTGAGTTACAGGAAAATATTTGGAGCTGTTCTTGTTCTCCATTGCTTCTGCAAGGCCAGCAGTACATTCATTTATTCTTTCATTCATTCATCCATCCATCAGTATGTATGGTGTGCTCATCTGTACAAGAGGTTAGCACCGGGCAGTCTCATAATGCTACTGAATTACAGAAATGGAACCTGTCTTTTTGAGGTTCAAACCTCCCAGGGTGAGGTGTGTGGGTGGATGGTGCCACTTAGAGCAGCAGGGGGCACAGCAGGTATAAGGAAGGCTATCTAGCTAGAAGTCTAGATGGCATAACATTGTGTACACTCAGGATCTTATCTTGTAGCCAAAGCACCAACAAATGACTTAAAAGCAGAGGAGTGATATGATCAGATTTGAGTCTTGGAAAATTGACAGTGCAGAGGGCAAATTGAGGGCAACTCTGGAGATGGTGAAGTTTGTACTACTTAAATTCTAGGCAAAAGATCAGAAGGCCTGAATGAAGGCAACAAAAACCAAGAGGATGGGATAGTAGGTTCCAGAGAAATTGTAGAAGGGACATTAAAAGGGACAACAGTACTGGGGTGAAATAGAAGAAAATCAAGGGTACCTTCAAAGCCTATGCTGGTTACAGAGTTCTCTCTTATGAGCTACTGAGTCTCAGTGTAACTTCCCACTGTGTCAGGGCAGAGAATGAACATAGGTGATTGAACAAAAGCTTCACAGGACTTGAAATCCACCAAAGAGATTACAAAGCAGTTCTCTTTGTTTTTCCAAAGTGTAAAGAACTCATGTTTTCCCTTCAAGGAGAAGTACAACAAACGTTGGATGCTAGCTCCTGATGAAACCCACATTTATCACCTCAGAGTCCTGGCCTGTAATCCAAGCACTCACGGCAGACGACAATAGTGGGTTCTAGGCTAGCCTGTGCTTCATGGGAAGACTGTCTCAAAAAGCAACCCTCAGTTAGGCTTCTTCCCAAGCTATGTGACCTGACCAAATGTGTGGCACTCTCTTAAACAGATGTTCTGGGAAAATGAGTGGTTAGGCCTGAGTCAAAAGTACCATGGGGACACAAACCACATGAGCTTTAAACAGTAAATCTTTTTGGCTTTGTTGCTGTTTTTGGTTTGTAGTTGTGATACAGGGTCTGACTTTGAAGCCCAGGTTGGCCTGATACTTAGTGTGTGATGTCGGCTGCCCTCAAACCCTGAGCATCCCTTTGCCTGAGCTGGGTTATAGGTATAAGCTACTAGGCCAGGCTTCATAATGCATATGATGATATCCACAGGCTTAAAGCTGCCTTTACTTTGCTTCATAGGAAAATGGGTAGATTTCAGACTCCATTATCTGTTAGTGTTTCACTCATCTCTTTATGTTTATTAAAGTTTATATTAAACTTAGATTTACTTAGCATTACCTCACGTAATGTCAGCCACGTTATCACTTTCACAGAGACATTGTTTTGTCACCTTAGGCCCCACTTGTGACACATCTTTGGATTTTTCCTGTTTTCAGTGACCTTAACAGTTTTGAGCAGCAGTCAGGTATTTTATAAAATGCCCCTCCTTTTGAAACGTACCGGATGTTTTCTCCTGATTAGGCTGCAGTTGAGGCTTTGGGAGATGAAGTGACTCATCAAAATGACATACTGTTGTTGATGGTAACATTGATCAAATTCCTGAGTTTTCCTTCCTTTTCACACTGTACTCCTCAGAAAGGAGTGGGAAACCCTTACTGAAGGGCAGAGGAATTATGTTCTCTACATAGGAGCTTTGTCTACTTTCCCGGTCATTTATTTATTCCATCTTTGTATTGTTCCATACTTCCGGTTCTAGTCTATTCATACTTTCTTTTGTTGCTTAGGTGGTTCCAGTTTTGTCCTTGAAAGGACAGTGCTTCCCCTCTCACTGTGGATTTGTTTTTCATACTCCCTTACTTACTTTGTTGCTTAATACCAAGGCAGGTAAGGCTCATTAGCCATCTCTCAAGGAGTTCTGCTTCCCTTTCATTTTAGCACTGAGTTACAAATGAAGACAGGGAACTAGTTATGCCCACTTCCACAAAGGCATTGATATTTGTTTGAGGTAAGATTTTATGGAGGCTGGCCTCAGACTCACTGTGTGGGTGTGGGTGGGCTTGAACTACTGATCCTCCTTCTGAAAGCTGGGATTGTAGACATGTATCACTCTGCCTAGCATTCTACCAAAGTCAACTGAATAGATATTATGTCTGTTGGCATAAAATGTTTGTGTGTGTGTGAGACTGTATAGTCACATCTACATTGAGCTGAACAGGAGTCATACCGATCGACATCTCTACTTTTAAAAAATATCTATTAGCACACAATTCATTTTAGTTGTTCTGCTTTGCTTGCCTATAATATTGAGAAACCTGCCTTGCATTATCTGTCCTCCATTACTTAACTCTTCTTTTCCAGTATTCATGTAGAGTGGGTTTCAGAGTTGCTAACAAGTACCCACCAGGAGAGATAAGTTTCCAGGTAGCAGGACTTATGCACCAACCCTTTTGTCTTTGCATTTAGAGTTTCTCATCACTTCTACTCTGGCTAAGTCAGATCCTTCCTCTCTTATCCCCCTCAGTGATGCTTGTGCTACAGATAGATTCTTTTGTTTCTTACCACAGTCCATTTTGGGGTCCTCAAAACATTTACACGATTCTTTAAAACAGCACACATTACATCACACACATTATTCTTTAGCTGAAGGTCTGTGGGTGGGACAAATGCAGACTGATGTGCATTCACTCTGCCATGAAGAGCAGTTTCACTGTCCTAATTAACCTCTTGTGCTTTTCCTGTTCTGTCCAAGCCTCTAGGAAGTACACATCTGTGTATTAGCTTCATACATTTGTTGGTGTTCTTTTAATGTCATATAATTGGAATCATATATACCATGTAACCTTTTCTGACTGGCTTTTTCAATTTACCAGTACACATTTAAGATTCACCAATGTCTCTGGGTATGCTGCTGCATGCTTCATATTCCAGCCCTTAAGAGGGTTAAGCCTGGGCTACATAACAAGATCCTGTATCCAAAAATAAAAAATAAAAAAAAGAGCAAGGGCAAGAGGATTCATCAGATGTGGTGAGATATCCCAGTGGATAAGGGTGTATGTGCCCAAGCTTGACGCCTTGAGTTCCATCTCCCGGTCACATGTGGTAGAAGGAGAGAACTGACTCACGGGCTTTCCTCTGACATTTACATGTGTACACAAATGTACATACTCACAAAATAAACATTTTTTTAATATTCCTTAAAGTCTTTATGTGGGTTGGCAGCTCATCCCTTTCTTTTAATTGATGATAGTCCATTGTCTAGATATATCACTTTTTAAAAATACATTCACTTTCTGAGGAATATGTTGATTGCTTCTAGGTTTTTATTTTTTGCAGTTGTGAAAAAGGTGCTGTAAATATCTGAGTGCAGTTTCCTTTTTCTTTTTGGGGGAGGAGGAAGAGGGAAAGGGAAAGGGAAGGGTTTATTTCAGTCACACTTCCGTATAACAGTTTATCATCAAAACCAGCTAGGGCAGGAACTCAAATAGGGAAGGAATCTGGAGGAAGGAGCTGGAGTAGACTCCATTGAGTACAGGCTGACTCAGCGTGCTCAGTCTGCTTTCTTATAATGAACCCAGGACCAGTGTCCCAGGGGTGGCACCATCCACAATGGGCTGGATCTTCCACCCGCTATGTATCACTAAAAACTAATTAAGAAACTGCCATACAGGCCCGCTTGCAGTTCCATCATTTAAAGAAATAATACAATAAAATATAATGAGATAAAACAAAAACTAACACATTAAAATTGGACAAAACAAATAAAAAATGAAAAGAACCCAAGGGAAGGCATAAAAAAATCACGGCCCACTCATGCACACACTCAGGAATCACATAAAATCACTATACTGGAAGCCATAATATATACACAAGGGGTCTGGTGCAGACCCCTGTGAAAGCTGCTTAGTCTCTGTGAGTTCATATGGGCTTCGACCATGTTGCTTTACAGGGCTTTGTTCTCCTAGTGTCCTCCATTCCCCTCTGGGTCTCACACTCTTTCTGCTTCCTCTTCTGTGGGTTCTCTGAGCTCTGAGGGGGAAGGATTTGATGGAGACATCTCATTTAGGCTTAGTGCTCCAAGGTATCTCACTCTCTGTGTAATTTCTGACTGTGGGTCTCTGTTTGTTCCCATCTGCTGCAGAGGAAGCTTCTCTGATGATGGATGAAAAGGGCACAGGTCTATGAGTATAGCAGGATGTCATCAGGAGTCATTGCAACATCATATTTATTTAACGAGTAGCATTTGACTTTACCCTACACACCTGGGCTATCTAGTCTCAGGTTCTTGGACACTCAAGTAGTGTCAATATGGCTTGTATCTTGTAGGGTAGGTCTTATGTCAAATCAGATTTGGATTGATTACCAAAGTATAACCTAATGATTATATTTCATCGGTCTCTGTTGTTATGTCCTCCTTTTCATTTCTAATTTTGTTAATTTGGATCTTCTCTCTCTGCCTTTTAGTTCTTTTTGATAAGGGTTTGTCAATCTTATTTATTTTCTAAAATAACCAACTCTCTGTTTCATTTTTTACTTTGTATTTTGTTTGTTCGTTTTTATTGACTTCAGCCCTGAACTTGATTATTTTGTGCTGTTTACTCATTTTGGGTGTACTTACTTCTTTTGGTTCTAGAACTCCATTTTTTTTTAAATGTAGGCACTTAGTGCTGTGAACTTTCCTCTTAACACTGCTTTCGCTGTATCCTATAAGTTTGGGTATGTTGTTTATTCCTTTTTATTCAATTCCAGAAAGTCTCTCTTCATTTCTGTTTCCATTCATTTTTCATCCAGTAGAGAGTTACTCAGTTTTCATGAGTTTATAAGCTTTCTATTGTTGATATCCAGCTTTAATCCACGGTGTTCAGATAGGATACAAGGTATTTCAATTTTCTTTGTATCTATTGACACTTGCTTTGTTGCATGTGGTCAGTTTGGGATACATTTTCAAAAGGTGCTGAGTTTGGGTGAACTATTCTGTAAATATCTGTTAGGCCCATTTGGTTTACCACATCATTTATCTCCAGCAATTATCTGTTTAGGTTTTGTCTAGATGACCTGCTATTGTTGAGAGTGGGGTATAAAAGACTTCCACATTCAGTATGCGAGGGCCAATATGTGATTTAACCTGGAGAAGTGTTTCTTTCAAGAACTTTGGTGCCCTTGCATTTGTGGCATAAATGTGAAGAATTGCAATATCCTCTTGGTAGATTTTTCCATTGGTAGGAATTAGTGTCCTTCCCAATATCTTCTGGTTCGTTTTGGGTTGAAGTCTATTTTGCCAGATATTAAAATGGCTATACCAGCTTGCTTCTTAGGTCTCTTTGTTTAGATTATCCTTTTTTCCCATTATTTTTAACCCTAAGGTGATGTCTATCCTTGATGTTATGGTGTGGTCTTTGTCTTTTTATTGGGGTAATTGGGAGCACTGATATTGAGAGAGATCAATGACCAATAATCATTGATGCCTATTATTTTGTTGTTCCTCTCTCTTTTTTTCTCTCTCTCCTCTTCTCTTTCTCTGTGTATGTTTCCTTTCTTTTGACATTGCTGGACTGGGATTATTTATTCCTTCTGTTTTGTTGGATGTTAACTTCTTTAGGTTGGAGCTTACCTTCTATCATCTTCTGAGGTGCTGGATAAATGTTATAGATAGACATTGCTTAAATTTAGTTTTACCACAGTATATCTTGTTTCCTCCATATATAGTTATTGAAAACTTTGCTGGGTATAGAAGTCTGGGTTGGCATCTGTGGTCTCTGACAGTCTGCAGCACAGGCTCTTCTGTCTTTCATAGTCTCCATTGAGAAGTCAAATGTAATTCTGATAGGTTGCCTTTGTATGTTACTTGGTCCTTTTCCCTTGCAACCTTTAATATTCTTTCTTTGACCTGTACATTTAGTGTTTGGATTATTATGTGCCAAGGAGACTTTCTTTTCTGGTTTCAACTATTTGGTATTCTGTAAGCTTGTTTGATATGCATCTCCTTCTTTATGATAGGGAGGTGTGTGTGTGTGTGTGTGTGTGTGTGTGTGTGTGTGTGAGAGAGAGAGAGAGAGAGAGAGAGAGAGAGAGAGAGAGAGAGAGAGATGAATTTGACCTGGGATTTTTTTCTTGTATTCCTATTATTCTTAGTTTTCTTCGATGTTTTGTACCAGGATATTTATCTCTCTCTCTCTCTGTCTCTCTCTCTCTCTGTCTCTCTCTCTCTGTCTCTCTCTCTCTTCCTCTCTGTCTCTCTCTCTCTTCCTCTCTCTCTCTCTCTCTCTCTCTCTCTCTCTCTCCCTCCCTCCCTTCTTTCCTTCTTTCCTTTCTTTCTTTCTTTTAATTTTTAGGTTTTATGTGTTCTTTGACTGAGGCATCCATTTCTTCATGTGTGTATACAGTGCCTCAGACTCTCTCTTCCATCTCTTGTATTCTGTTTGTGAAACTTACCTCCTTGCTTCCTGTCAGAATTCCTAAATTTTTTCCTTCCAGATTTTCCTTAGTTTTGATTTTCTTTATTGATTCTATATTGACTTTCAGGTCTTGAATGGTATTATTCATTTCCTTCCACTGTTTGTGTTTTCCTCCATTTCTTTAAGGGATTTCTTTGTTTCCTATTTAGGGACTTCTACCATGTTCAAAAATGCTGTTTTGAGGTCTTTTCTTTCTTGTGTTTTTAGTTATGTTAGAACACTCAGGGCCTGCTGTGGGAGGGTTGCTGAACTCTAGAGGAGACATACTATCCTGGCTGTTATTGATTATGTTTTTATGCTGGCATACAGGCATCTGGGTGTGGGAGAATTATAATTCTAGGTCTTTGTTGGGTGTTTTGTTCCTTGGTTTCTGTTTCCTCTCAGGTTCTTAGGAGAGTGTATTGTCTGTGTGTTGCCTGTGGGAAAATCTGGGGCCCTGATAGATGTGGGCACTGGGGTGAAATGTGGGTATTGCTCCCTGAGACTTAGGAGTGGGGTTAGGCTTGTGGTGGTAGAGGGTCTGAACAAGAAGAAGGAAAGTAGGGTGTTCCAGAAGGATCTGCTTAGTCCCCTGGGAATGAAGGAAGAGAGTGAGGAGATTTCACGCAAAAAGTCTGCCTTGTGGTTTCCTAGGGAGTCCCTGCTGGAGTTGAAGGCAGGGACAAAATAATAAGTTGGGGGAATAAAGTTTGGAAGTGAAGATCTGGAGATGGGAATAGGATGGGAAGGGAAGCTGCAGAGCTGAAAATGAGACCAAGGGGATTAATTTGGAGGAGCAGAGGGAGAGATGAAGATCTAATTAACCTACCTGTTTCCTAGCCCAGCCTGGCCTGTGGCTTCCCAGAGTGTACCTGCTAGAGCTGGGTGGGGTGGGGAATAACAAATCAAAGATTTGGGGGGAGGGTAGGGAAGGTCTGTGGGATCCACCATGAGATTAGGTGGGAAGAGACTGCTGCAGGTGTTCTGTTGTTGATGTGGGAATGAGACTACGTGATGGTTTGAGGGAATGGAGGGAGGGGATTAGATCTGTAGTTAGATCCTGCTTCTCTGGCTGGAATAGTCTGTAGGCCAGCTGGGAGTGCCTGCTGGAGATTGGGACTGTGATAAAGCAGTGATTGGGGAGGGAGGTCAGGAGAGGAAGGTCCGAGGCGTCCACGGTCTGGGAGCAGAGGGTGGGGTGGGGTTTGGCAGGTGTCCTGTTACAGAGCTGCCCAAGGGACTGAGGGATTGGATTTGGGAATCCAGAGTGAGAGGTGAAGCCTGCCGTCAGCCTACTTGCTCTGTCCGCTGGCTGGCTGGGCGGTTCCTTACTGCTGAGGTTTTCCTTGCAGGTTTTTACTCTTTTATTGTCTTGTTAATGATTATAGCACACTTTTATAATGATTTGTATATATTTTAAAAATTGTAATTCTACCATTTTACTTGTCCTTTCCCCCTCTCCAATCCCTCCCATGTACTTTTCAACTCTCAAATTCATGGCCCTTTATACTTTAATTTTTGTTACATCTCTCTGTGTCTCAGGGCTGACCACTTGGAATTGGCTAACCCCTCCCAGGGCTCTTCTCTGGGGGAAGAGCATGCCTCCTGCTTTCAGCATTTCCCTATTGCCCATAGTCCTTTGTTAGGATTGAGTCTTAAGGGCTCTTTGTGATGTGAATCCCACCCCTTTATTAGAGATATGCTTTTCAAGCCCATGGCTTGGCTTTTATTCTCTTTCTTTCTTTTTTTGTTTTGTTTTTGAGACAGGGTTTCTCTGTGTAACCCTGGCTGTCCTGGAACTCACTCTGTAAACCAGGCTGGCCTCGAACTCAGAAATCTGCCTGCCTCTGCCTCCCACCACCGCCTGGCCTTTTTATTCTCTTAATGGTAGTTTTTGAAGTGGAAAAATTCAAAACATTTTAGTTGTCATATGAAAGGTCAGACCTAAGCCTTGTGTGTATTAGGCCAGCGTTCTACCCTTACACTACACCCCCAGGATGCAAATTTTAACATAATCCATTTTATTCTTTGTTTTTATTACTTATCTCATGTATCATAACTAACCTAAATGAAAGATGTAAAACTTCCAGGAGCTAACATAGAAGAAAACCTACCATGGTCAATGATTAATGATATTTTTTAACCTACACTCTGACTAGGATTATCTAGTTTGAGTTAATGTTTGTGCCATCTCCTTTCCCTTGAGTCAATGTTGTTGCCCAGGTTGATCCTAACAAGATAAATGTGTCCCTGCCTTCTTCAGGGTACCTGGGTAACCAAGTAGCCCAGGCTTTGCAGTTATTGAAAACAGTCTTGTGTCCATTGAATTAGTTCTCTGTTTTCATCATAGATTGAGTTACTATATTTGTGAGTCTTTCTGGGCTCTGTATCCTGTACCCTTGGTCTCTGCATCTTTTCTTTTGACAATATCATTCATCTCCTGAGTTTGATCCCTTGTAAAGCCAAAAATAAAAATCATCTTGTTTTGATTATCTATAACTTTACAGTAAATGTTAAAACTGGTTTATGTGAGTACTCCAACTTGGTTTATCTCCAGGATTGTGTTGGTTGACTGTTCTACATGTTTTTCTTTTCCACATGAGCTTTGAAGTCAGGTTATAGTGGCAACAGAATCATTTGCTTGATATTTTTACCCTTGTTTTTATTTTGAGTTAGGGTCTCACTACATAGTTCAGTCTGACCTTGAACCTGTGATGTCAGTCCTTAAGTACTGAGATTTCAATTGTGAGACACCATATCTGGCTTCTCTCTCTCTTTTTTTTCCTAGTCGGTACTTTAAACTTAATGATATAAATTTCCTTTTAACACTACGTTAAAAGCAGTGGGGTGTGTGTATGTGTGTGTGTATGTGTGTGTATTTGCAGTTCTTGGGACAGAACACCAGAATCTCATACATGCTAGGTAATTACTCTGCTACTGAAGTTGTATCTACTTTTAAAATGTGTTTATTACTTTTATTTGGTGCTGGGGACTAAAGCCAGGGTCTCATACATACCGGTCAATCAATTCTACTACCTGAGCTCTAGCCCCGGCATCTTTTCTTTCTTATTTTGAGACAGTCTTTGTAAGTAACTCAGGCTGATATTTACTATAACTCACTGTATAACCTATGTAAACCTCAAACTTGTGATCCTCCTGCCTCAGCCTCCTGAGTAGCTGGGATTCAGATGTGCATGCCTACTACCTCCTATAATACTGATGTTATTTTTCATTTCATATAGGTACCTCTATGTGTGTGTAATATTGAGAGATGGTCTCATATAACTCAGATTGCCTACAAATTTACTATGTAGCTATGGCTTACATTGAACTCCTTATCCTTCTGTCTCCCAAGTGCTAGGGTTACAGGTGTGTACCATACCTGGCTTACTTGAAAAGAGATTAAATTTATTTGGAGAGCTTTTAAACCATAGTTTAGATGAAAGTGTGGTGTATAATTTCTAGGGATGAGGGAGTGGAGTTCATCTCTTCTTCTGTTGCTGTATGATAGTTTAATTTCATTGTGTTGGGACTTATGGCAAAGTAACTAGGCACTGAGATATATTTACTACTTGGGATAATCAGGCATCACAGGTGTCAAATTCCTATAGTGACTTTGTTTTTGTTTCCCTTCTTAATTCTGAGTTTGCCTACATCTAGCTCCTCTAGAAATGGTGTGTCTTGAAAATCTTTCAACTGTAATTTACTCTTAGGATGCCAGAGCCCTGTTAGAGTGGTGCTCAA